>CAUYOR010020088.1:0-24745 GCA_963573925.1 Callimico goeldii
TTTTTTTTTTTTGAGAGGGAGTTTCGCTCTTGTTACCCAGGCTGGAGTGCAATGGCGCGATCTCGGCTCAACGCAACCTCCGCCTCCTGGGTTCAGGCAATTCTCCTGCCTCAGCCTCCCGAGTAGCTGGGATTACAGGCATGCGCCACCATGCCCAGCTAATTTTTTGTATTTTTAGTAGAGACGGGGTTTCACCATGTTGACCATGATGGTCTTGATCTCTTGACCTCGTGATCCACCCGCCTCGGCCTCCCAAAGTGCTGGGATTACAGGCTTGAGCCACCGCGCCCGGCCGGTATTACTTTTACAGTGAGAAATAAAACAAGTATTATAAATGCATTTGTTTCTCTAGGCACTCCTTAGGGAGCAGGCAGAATAGAAAACACTTCCATTGGCTGCTGTGTTTACCTGTAGGCCCCACAGGGTCTCTCTCCCAGGACTCACCCTCTGTCTTCCTTGCTCTTTCATTCCACCATTCAGGCAAATTCATTCTGGGCTCTCTTTTCTCCCAGTTCCACATCTCTGTTTGCTCATAGCCACATTCCTGGAATAGCTCAGGCCTCTCGAACAGGCAGTGCCCACTTTCCACTCACCTCCTTGAACCCCCTCAGTGGGAGCCTTCTCCACACCTTCGGCCACCCCTTCCAGCCCCGTCTTGGATTCCCAGGGGTCCTGCTTTCTTTTCTGTATCATTCAGCTTGACTCTGCCAAGTGTGAGATGAGGAAAAAATGAAAATTAGGACTGTAGGTGGGAAGAGGGGAAAAAAGAAAGAAACCCATGAAATTCAGAAGAAGCACGACTGCATTGGCGGAACTCTGGTATATTTAGGATAGGCATCAGCATCTATGAAGTTTCGAAAGACCACAGACAGGAGTTCACAGTCTTCTCTCTTCTCTTTGACGCTGGTAGTGGGAGGTAGGTGATTGTGTGTCTGAAAGACAGTAAACCGGATGCTCCTCGTGTGAAGACACCTGCTCTCCAAAGAAAAAGACTGAAACAAAGTCCCTCCAGACAGGAGCAAGAACTCCGAGCCTCAAGGCAAGCAAAAACTCCTCTTTCCTGTCCCGAAAGTCGCACCTGAGAAGAGCATATTTACCTTGGTCTTTCATATTCTGACTCATGGCTTTAATTAAACTTTCTATCTGGCTATGTGTCTTTTACTACACTTGAAAAACAAATCCAATCTGTGGCTTTGGAACTGACTCGCACACCCAGTCTAGAGGCCCATTTATAATCACGAATATCAGGGGACTGGTATTTGTGAGTTAAAGGTACTACTGATTAAAATCACATTATAAGAGAATCTTTGTTTCTCCACAAAGTTTTCTTTTTTTAAACTTAGGATGTTTGTCTCTCTTCTTGTTGCTATTTCAGGGAAAAGAACTGCCAAATGGAGTTTTTCCATATTTGACTTAAAAAGGGGTGTGGGGGGGTAGGAGTTGGTCCTTGTTATAACACGAGTGCCAACAGTTGGCCTGGAATAAGTTTTCACAGCCAGATTTTCAAATTCCAGTAACCAAGAGTCTGTAATGAAAAGACTCCTACAAATGTCTCTCTCTGAGGCCTCTGGCCAGGAGGAGTGGGGACCTTTGATCCTGTCTGGAGCCAAGAGACTCTGAGGATGGAGTGGAGACAGTCAGAAAGTTGCCAAGCGCTCGGCTGGGTGTGCTTTCCCAAAGCACATCTGAGGTAAAGTCTGTCCACCCCTGGATTTGCCAGACCGCTCCACACAGGGCCAAGGCGACCTGGGCTTCAGAACAGGGGCCTGTTTATTGCACCACATTGCTTTCAGGGAGCGACTGGCCGGAGGGTCTATTTGCCAACCTCAGCCACCCTCCCACAGGCATCTTGGCTGCTCTCTTAAGAACCTCCCTTCCTTGCCTTTTGGGTGGAAGTGACCCTGAATTGCTGCTATTTTTCCAGACTCCTCTGTGCATAAACAAGATGTTTGGAAAAGCTCAGATGGCCACTGGTCTGCTGTGTTGGCCACCGACTGTCACTTGCAGGGCAGCGTTGGACAGCATCGGCGGATATGCTTCTACCTGACTCTGATACTGCCCCCGCTACCAAATCCCACCCCTACCTCCACCCCACCATCTCTCCCTGTCTTTCTAAGAGAACTCGACTGCAGGGTGTTCAGACTGGTAGGGTGAGGTAGATGAGATGCCTTCACTAATTATAAGGGTGTTTCTTAGCAGAATCATAAGGGATCCTCCCTGTTCCCAAAAGGTTCCAGGAAGAAAGAAGGAGTCCCATAGGTGGGAATTTGTCTCCCTTGACAGAGCTCTTCTCAAGATCCTAAGGGCTTGGGTAGGGCTCCGAAGAAGAATCCCATATGGAAAATCGTCCATGAGTAAGGGTCCCCTGGGCAAAGTATTTCTGAGTAAAGGGCCCCTGTCACTTCCTTCTGACGGAACAGAAAGATACACATGAGCAGATCAGTGGGCAGCCAGGGCGGGCTCCACAGGAGCCAGGTGCATCCTGCACACATAAGCCCTCCCATCTGAGGGTGGGCAGAGGCAAGGAGAGCCTTTGGAGCCCTGCTGCAGGGAGGAGAATGAAAGTAGCACCCAACCACCCCTGCCCAGCCAGTCCCTAGGCTTAGATACAGACATGTTCACACTGAGCTACCTCCAGCCATCGCCAGAGTATCCAAGGGCTGTCCAGGGCCCCTGTGCCCACTGTGGCAGCCATTGGAGGCAAGCGTGACTCCCATCCACCCCGTCCCTTCCTCCGCCTGTAAGCCCTGCTTTCCGCTGACCCTGTGGCAGCTGCACCTCCAGCCACATCCATCCCATAGCATCCTTCATCCCCCAAACTGTCTTTGCAGTTGCCACTCCTGTGGTCCCAAGCTAGTGCTTTCCTGTCCCCTCAGTCTACCTCCACTGTCCCCTCTACCATGCTAGGGAACTCAGGAGCAAGAGTTCCGGGCCAGGAAGGCAAATGAGGCCAGGCAGGTAGTCAGTCCCCAGGACAACAGTCTGCCCAGGACCAGAGTGCCAGCCCTCTCCTATGGGTGTGACCTAGTATCTGGCTCCACCTGGGCAAGAAGAGCCCATATGAAACTGACAGAGCCCCAGATTTTAAAAGCAGAGCACAACAGAGCATTTGTTCCTAGAGTGTCTGAGCAGGATCCATGGCACCTACCCCATTTCTGGGACCAAACTATAGGGAAAGTCTTTAAACAGGCAGGGAAGGCACTCCATGATAAAGGCTGGGGTTGGGGGCTCCGGGAAGGGGTTCCACAGATTTCAACGCTAGAGTTGGAGGTACTCTTAGATTCCCTTTGTTGTCATTGTTACTGCAATCTGCAGTCTTAGAGTTTCCCCTTTCCCCAGGGATCAGAGGAAGCTGGGAGGCACATGTTGCTCCACTCCGTACTGAGTGAACTCCATCTTCAACAGACCTCTCCTGCCCTGGAGAGAAGCTCTTGAAGGCTGTAAAGTCACTGGACTAATTGTTGGAGATTGTCACTGTGGTGGCTGTGACCCGGTGAGGGCCTGCTGGACACTGCGCCTGGGCTTCTGTCGACCCAACCGTGCCTCTCACAGCCAAGCATCACACATATACACACAGGCATGAGAAGATCACAGAGGCTGCAGGGAAACTCACTGTTTCAAAAGCATTTGAAACACTTGGTCTGTTAAAAAACGTTTTCCATTTTTTATTAAAATACCTAAAAGTACCACATTTTTATTAAAAATGCCTGAAAGATTCGTGTTTGATTGTTGAATGGAGAACCCAGAGCAGTAAATCGAAGGAGACCACCTGGTGGGTTTAAGCAATGTTAGGGTAGTGTTTTCAACAGATTCCCAACAGGGAGTATCTTTGGGACTCGGGAGTAAAAGAAAATCAGAAGTCTCAGGAATTCTCCAAATCATCTGTTATTCTTTAAGTATTTCTAAAATCAATTATATGCTTTGCTCATTGTTATGGATATCTAAAAGTTATTTCATAAATAAAAAATATTAAGTTCAATAGCATTTATCAATACTATGGTCTATAGCAAATATTCAAATTCTGGGAAATTCCAGCAAACATTATTGTGTATATTCAGATAATGTAATATTCAGGTACCCTAGGAAGGCTAGCAGCACTAGCTTGAATCACAGATTGAAACTGCAGCTTAAGAACATATTTTCCTTACAAAACCTGATATTTCTTAAAACATCACTCATAAGATTTGTATGAATATTTGCATAAAATATACCACATATAAAAACTTACTAATATGTATTTTATTTGCAACAGTTACTCAACATTACAGGCAGACAAATCCCAAACCCACATTTATAACATGGCTGTTGCTACCTCTAAGGATGATACACTGATTAGATCATGACTGCTTTTTTTTCTTTGCACTCCTGTCCTGGGTTTTGAAAATATCCACCTTAATCTTGGACTGTGTCTGTGTTTTCTGCTCTTGCATTCCACTGGACATCAATGGTTTCATCAAACCAGTAACAGTGCCATGTCACTTGCAAAACTTTAATCCTCACAAGAGAATTTTAAAGCTCTTTTCTGTTTTCCCCATTTTCAACGGATTTTTCTTTGGATTTGGAATTTGGAAAACTGAAATTTCCTGAGCAATGTTAGGAAGGGATTCCCAAATGGAAAACCTGGTCAAGGTCTACTGCAGACCCATCAGGAAGGCCCACACGCAGACTCTCTGGAAAGTGGAGTAGAGAGCCTGATGAGGGGGGAATGGCTGGGACGTGGGGTCCCCAGCACAAAGCCCCTGTGGCAACAGTAAAGCACAAGCCCATCTTCTTCAGTGTACTCTCAGCTAGAAAATGTCCTGGAAGCAGAAGCACCAGCCTCACTTAACAGTCAATGAAGAGCCTTCAAAGATTGGAAGAAGGTTGACAGCTTACTTTGAAAGGACAAGTCCTGACTTAGCCTTTATGACTTGAAAGAGATAGAAGGAAAACATCAACATTAGAGAATGTTGACCTATCTGGTTTCATTGGTTAAAGCTAGAACTGTACGTACTTACTTTGTTATATAAAGTTGAGTTTCTTCCTAGGTTTTTTTTTTGCTTTGGAAGCCAAACAGCCTTCTGGTGATATTGACAGATTTGGTTTTTATAGTTCCAAAAAGATGGTAGATTTGGAATCTTGAGACATAGTTCTCCTTGAAACTACATTTGTGAAAATGTTTGTGGGAGAAAATTGTGTTTGTTAAAATTATAACTTAAAGTCATGACCAGTTGATTTTACCCTTCAATCCTAGTGATAATTAACTCGCCATGACATTATACAGCCCTCACTCTGTTACATCATTCTCTATAAATGGACTGCACAGATTTCTTTAAAATTAGAAAATTAGCTAAAAGCACATTTCCTATTGTTAAAATGTATTGCAAGTAAAATAAGGGAATTCTGTAAGAGATTAACTTTAAAATTCTAGAAATGTCAATGCATTACGGCATGGCTCCCAGTTCTGTATCCTTTATGTCTTATGCAGATGAGAAAGTTGCTCCCTCTGAAGAGAGAGTTGGGATGCTCAAGCCTCATGTGGGTGATGCTTAGGGGTTAGAGAAGAGGAACAAGCAGGCACATGATGGCAGTGACCCCTGAGTCTCCAGGCCCTGCTCCTTTTGGAAAAGTGTCAGAATCCTGGGGAAGTAGCGGCTCTGATAAAGAGCAGGACAGATCCAAGCTGCAGTCCTGGGATTTCTGTTTGAAATTTGACATTGTGAGGAGGAAGACAATCAAGGCTGCCTTGTAATTTTAGTTTTGGATAGGTGGAATGACAAGAGAAACAAGCCTGTTACTTTAGGGTCAACAAGAGAGGAACATTTTGTAACAGTAAACTGTGGTTCTTTAAGGCTGCTGTAGCGTGGCTTATTCCCATGAGGGGACAAATTGGGTATGGCCATCTGGAAATTGAGAAGTAATGTGGGATGGGGAGAAAATGGCCATTTGCAAGATGCCCCAGGGATTTTTCACTCTCTGAGCCAAAGAGAGGGAAAGAATGACAGGCCCATAGTTCCAGAGATCCAACTCCTGGAATCAAACACAGATTTCTCTGTTGGAGTTTTGGTGACCTTTCATCTCCAGGGTCACTGACCACTTTACTCATCATATTTACTGCTGTTTACAAGGTAACACTGACTTGTAGTAGAGTTCCAACGTTCTCTCCAAAAATCAGAGAGAGAGGCACCAGTAAATAATTAACTTGGCTGCCAAGGGAACAGTTTCCTGAGTGGACTGAAGACAGTCACTGAGACAACCTTCACATGTCCTGGCCAATGGAGGCTAGAAGCAGACAGTGACCAGATAAGCAGACTTCCATGTAGATCTTTGGACAAAGAATGAATAGGTGGTTTTAGGGCTAAGGAAGCAAATCAATACTTTCTTTGTCAGAACTAACAGGCTACCCTGGAGAACAGAGCTGCTGTCAGAAGCTCGGGACCTCTGGGAAGCTGGGAAGCCTAAGGAGCTTTCTGTCATCCTCACCGTAAGTGTGAGAGAACCACAAATTTCCCTCAAATAAAGTACACCAAACTTGAGATAAGCTGCTATTGCTTAACGTTGCAGTTCAGTGGGGAGAGATTTTTAATGTCTATCTAGATAGGCAGTCTTTGAGTTTAATCTTTTTTATTTTTCAGCAATTCGAGATGTACAGAAAAGTTGCAAACATAATACAGAGAATTCTTATAAACCCTCTACTGTTTATCCAGATTCACTTTTCCACATTGGCTTTATCACTCCCGGTTCCATCTGTCTGTCTATCCCTCCACCTATTTTTAGTCTATCTGTCTATCTCCATCCATCCACTCTCCATCGAATCTGCCTACTGCTCCATCCGTCCATCCATCCGTCATCTATCTATATAAAATCTCATAGATTACATCCCTCCCCTCCAACTGCATCCAGTGACTATTTTGTGAATTAGAGAACATCCACTTACATACCCAGAGTACAATGATCAAAATCAGGATACGATGCTATTATCTAACCAACAAACCTTGATCAACTTTCACCTATTGTTTACTGCTGTCCTTTACAATCAAAGTGGGAAGAAGCCCTCAGGTCCGGGATCTAATCTGGGATCACACATTATGTTTTGCTGTCCCCTTAGTCTCCTTTAACCTGGAACACTTCCTCTGTCTTTCTTTGTCTTCCAGAGTTGACATTTTTGAAGCATACAGACCATTTCTTTTAAAGAATGTTCCTCAGTTTGGGTTTGATTGATGTTTCTTCAAGATTATAGGTTCTGGTTCTGTATTTTGGCAGGAAAACCATAGAAGTGATATTGTGTTCTTCTTGCATTCTATCAGGAGGCCCATGATGTCCGTTTGTCCGACAACTGGTGATGTGAATGTTAATCACTCAGTTAAAATTACCATTATTTATTTTAATATTCAAATGTCCCAGATTTGGCCAGTGGAAGCCCCTTCAGCCTGGTCATTGTGGTTGGTGACATGTCCCCATAATTTTTTGAGCAGTGTATAACTTCCTAAAATAGAAAGATATCCCAGCCCCAGCCCTAAAATTAGCTATTTCTCCAAAGACTCATAATTCCTTTTACTGGAAAATATTTAGAAACAAGATCTTCATGTTGCATGCTGGGTGTGATCAACGTGTGTCTGCATGAGTGAGTACGTATGTGTTCATTTATAAGATAGCAATATAATTAGGTTCACTTATTTTTGTGTATACTCTATTTTGGGTTTCTATCTTTATTGATTTTATATATTTATATTTTAAGCATTTGAAATCTAATATGGTTCTAAAAGTCAAGACTATAGCAAATATATAGTTAGAGAAACGTCACTCTCCCACATCCTTCTATCCTGTTTCTATTCCCAATCTTTTCTGCCCTATTTCCAACCACCACCACCCATCGTAACCAATCTAATTATTTTCTCTTTTATTCTTCTTATGTTTTACTTTGCAGAAATGAACAGATACAGGAATATTTGTTCCCTTATTTCTTACCTAAAAGGCACATAGTATAGACACATTTTTCTTTTTCCGCTTAACAAAAGATACTGGAAATCACCCCATGTCAATTGAGAGAGACAGTCTTTCTTCTTTGTCATAGCTGCATAGTATTCCATTGTATGGAGGTTTTCAATTCTTCTCTGATGTTCAGCTACATAGTTTTTTTTTTTTTTCAAACATTTTTCAGTTACAACAAATACTGCACAGAATTACCTTGCGTGTAAGTATTTTCTTATTTTTGGAGGTAACTCTCTAGAGGTGGAATTACTGGCACAAATAGAAAATATACATACAGTATCTTTAGATATTGCTAAATATCTCCAGTTGGCATTCTTACCATTAATGTATAAGATTGCCTGTTTCCCGCAGCCCTTCCAAAAGCATGTGCTGATCTACTTTTTAATTTTCAGCAATTTAAGTGAAAAGTCTCTTAATACAGTTTTAATTTGTATTTCTCTAAATATGAATGAGGTTAAACATCTTTTCATATGTTTAAGGATACTGTGTCTTTTACCCAACTTTCCATTGAGTACATGCTTTTTCAAAACTTTCCTGTGAATTGCATTTTCCCTTCAATTTCCCAGGCAGGAGCTAGAAGTTACACATTTGCTTAACGCTCATCTTGCCCCTTGACTTTTTCATCATAAAATCTTATCTACAGTAACTTTAGTTCTTGATATGGCAGTGTTCACAGTGAAATTTTAATAAGGTTGTACATTTATAACCTGTACACCTTTAAAAGGTCATTTTTAAAAGTTTTAATTAATTAAATTCTGTATCAAAGTATCACTGTCCTGCTTGTCTAATGCAAAGCCTAATGATTCCCAAAATCATTCCTGGGCAGCGCTGACATGGGATTAAAAGAAAAAAGTGACCCTCTGAAGAAGGGATTCTGGGAGCACATACTTGAAGGGTAATCTCACAACACAACACAACACAACACACACACACACACACACACACACACACAGGGCCATCCTACCCCCTCTCCCACCATGGTGCCCAGTCCCACCACCCTCCAAGACCTTGCCAAAAATTGCCAGGCTAAGATAGATCTTCCCAACTCACCAACTAGCAGAAAATATTTATCCGGTGGACAGCCATAGAATCCCTGGTTTTAAGATTTTGCCTGCAATCTCTTCTTTGCCGCCAGCAAGTGACGCCCCTGAGATTCAAGCCTCATCTTCTCATAACTTGCAAGGGTAAGAGGAGGAAATAGGTAATTAAGTCATTAAATGTTATGACCTACTAAGAGAAAGGCTCCGATGGCCTTGGATCTTCTCACCCTTCTCAACACCCTATACCCTAGACAGCTGTGGTGACTCGAGGTGCCTTCTCTCCTCCCTTCAGCCTCCAAAATCTCTTTGGTGTGGGAGAGATTGATAATCCAAATAAAACTGGCATGTGAGGGTGAATAGACGAATTTTTAAAAGTTACTTGTCTATTTGCTACATCTCTCAGGACAGCCCGGGCAGGAGGGAGAATTAGTGCCACCTGGAGAGCTGTCACGCTGCTGACCTGAGGATGGCCCAGCCTCTCACGTGGAATGGCCCCCAGCAGCCTGGGGAGTCCCCGAGCAGACGAGCTGGGGAGGAGGTGTGGGGCAGATGGCGACGATAGCTGTTGGGAAGGAAGGCTAAACAGTGTGGGCAGAAGTCAAAGATAAACTTCCATCCTCCTCGTTCTCTCCCCACGTAACAGCCAAAAGATGCTGGTTATTTCAAGGAGTTTCCAAGAATGGCATTTGATGTATATCACGACCTTCCCAGGGAAGCTGGGGACGAGGCATCAGAGTTTCCTCTCCTCTCTCAACAGAGACATCCCAGCACAAGCAAAGGCCCCACCTGAAGTCACCATACACACACACACACACACACACACACACACACACACACACACACACACCCCTTCTTTCTCACTGAGAAAGAAGTTGGGAGTAGAAGCCATTCCACTTGCAAGAACTAATGTCCTAGACCCAGTGCTGTCTGAGGATCACTGGCTGTTAGTCCGACCCCAGTCTCTGATGGTGTGCTGGATTTCCCACACTCGCATGGTACAGGTCTGGAGCACAAGCACATGGCTACCCAAAGGGTCCTTCTTCATCTCCAGACACCACTTGGTATCCCTGTTTATGACAGCTCCTCCCTGGAGGGGAAGAGAGACAGAGCCAAGGTGCTGAAATGCCTCAGTAATTCATCATCTTTAGGGGCCCCTCAGTGCTCCGCAAGTCATGCAGGGAAGAAAACGAAGCAGAATACAGGATGAGATCACTCGGTGCTTCCTCTACCAACCTCATGGCAAACTGACCAACCAGGCGATGTTGCACTAGCTTTGTGTGATGCCCTCAGCCTCTCCTGAGACAGAAGCATTGGGTCGGTACTGACTACCATGAAATGATGGCCTCCATGAGAACCGTGGGCCTTCTCAACTTGGCCCTCCTTTCCACATCCTCACCCCTGAGCCCATGAGACCCATCAGGGTCACCTTCACCTTGTGCTTCCCTCCCTCCTCAGGGAAACTATGTTGTGCACCTGGAGCAGGAGCCACATTCAGGAATCTCAGCCTCTGAGGAAGCTTCCAGCCTCTCCTGTTGAGGGGGCATCACCAAGGTTTATGACTGAGAACATGATAGGCTTTAGTGCTAAAAAGTCAGGGTTGAATCCTTATTCTACCACATACAAACCGTGTGGGCCTGGACAAACTACCTCTCTCCAAGTCTCAATGTCTTCATCTCTAAAAAGGGTTTAGAGTTAATATTAAAGTTAAAATTAGAGTTAATACTGATGGAGCATCTTGGGCCTGACACATGAAATGGGCAACAAACCTTAGTTCATCTCTGCCACTCCCCATCTAACAGGGGAAGAGAAACGAAGGACCATCCTTCTCTTAGATCCTATGTGATCCCCACAAACTCCCTGAGCTTCTTCCCCCTTATCTTCATATCTAAGCAACTGACAATCCTGCCATCTGTCCAAACCACCATCTCTCCTGGTCCTGCCCTCTGCTCCCAGCCCTCTCTCTCCACATGCCTCTCAACCCCTTTGCAGGATTCACATGAGCTGCATTAGTGCCTGGGTCAGGCTGTATCTTCTTTATGCCCTGCACTCTGCTATCATCCTCAGGGTTCATAACATTCATTCTGATGGTGTGTGAGAAACCCTGACCTGACTGTTCCCTTTCGGACAAACTGCCACCAAGTTCTTGAACACCAAGCGGGATTGACTGCCGCTGTAACGTCTCCAAATTTCTGCTTCCTCTCTCACCATCACCTCCCTGCCTCTCATCTCTTCTAATCACAAAGTGCCTCCAACAGCCCTTGCGCCCCTAAAATTTTCCTGTCATTGGACTCCCCCCGACCCCACCCACCCTTGCCTCCTCTGGGTACCCATCCAGCATTGGCCATTCAGGGCAGCTCTTCAGATTCTGGAACTTCTCCTCCACCACCACCACCACCACTCCTCTCTCGGCCCGATTCCAGACCACAGAGCTCTCGTGGACAGGGTCTGCCAGCTGAGCCGGCCTGGCTTGAAAACCTGCCCACAGCAGCCTGGCCCCAGGGCTCGACTTACACCTCAGGGTTCCTCGTCCAGGCCTTCTCAGCATGCTTTGTCTGTCAGCCCCCACCCCGACACTCATTTTAAAATGTCAAGAACACCACACTTCTAGTCGATCCTCCCCTCCCCTACAAGACATCAGCGATCCTGAAGACACCGCCTCACAGACGATCTCAAAGGAGTCGCCCCATGCCCGCCTCATCTGCCAGCAGCCCCCTCTGTTTTTTGAGCCCCAGCCATCTCGATGCTGAAGAAACACTTCCTAACATCCATCTTTTAGCTCTCCCTCTTTGCCAATTCCTTTACTACTGCCTTTAAATATGTCCAAATGTCACAATATTAGAAGGACAAAATAAACCCAGCCCTTAACTTTACTCTCCCTTTCAACCAACATTCAGTGTTTTTCTCCCTTTCAGAATCAAATTCCCAAGCAACAAGGCAATAGCACACAGCGGATAAGACTCCACGTTTGAATGGCCGGTGTTTACTACACTGTGCAACCGTAGGCAAATAATTGGATTCCTCAGTGCTCTAGTTACTTCACGGGTGAGATGGAGCTAGTGATCATATTTCTCCTAGAAGACTTACGTTTTAAAAGAACTGAATGAGATCATGTTTAACCCAATGCCTAGTGCACATATGTATTTCAATAACTCTCGGTAATTATAATTTATTGTAACCTTTTAGACAAAGTCAGTGGCCTATTTTCTATTTCTGCTCAACTTCCATGTGACATGAGCTTTGACAGTGTTGCACACAGCACACATCTGCTACTTTCTTTCACATTGTGTTCATCCGGATCTTACACATTTTTGTTTTGCTTTTTTTTTTTTTGAGAGGGAGTCTCGCTGTATCACCCAACCTGGAGTGCAGTGGCGCAATCTCGGCTCATTGCAACCTCCACCTCCCATGTTCAAGTGGTTCTCCTTCCTCAGCCTCCTGAGTAGCTGGGATTACAGGCACCTACTGCCATACCTGGCTAATTTTTGTATTTTTAGTCAAGACGAGGTTTCACCATGTTGGCCAGGCTGGTCTCAAACTCCTGACCTCGGCCTGTGATCCGCCTGCCTAGACCTCCCAAAGTGCTGGGATTACAGGCATGAGCCGCCACTCCAGCCATTTTGGTTTTTGTTTCAGAGTGTTGCCTGTCCATATGATGTTGAAGGGCAAAAGATGTTTTTAAAAGATTTTTGTTTTTGTTTCTCTTTCAATTTTACAAAAATAATAGATACTTCTTTAACTTGGAAAATATATTTTAAAAATATATAAAACACTTTAAAATATATGACCAGGGGCTCAGGGCACATGGGGGTTGCTGGCAGGTGAGGTGGGCATGGAGCAGCTACTTTGAGATCATCTGTGAGGTCATGTCCTCAGGATCACTCATGGCTTTCAGGGGAGGGGATGATTGACTAGAAGTATATTTATAAAAACTATATTTTAAGATATTTTATATAAAAAGTATATAAAAGCACTCATAACATGACAACATTGTATATGTGGTCTTTACATCTTGCTTCTTTATATAAATTTAATATTCCATATACATCTTTTCAGTTTTATTAATTTTTTGAAAGAGATTGTTTCAGAATATTATTTGAGTGGCTCTACAATATTCAGTTCAAGAGATGAGCAAAGCATCCCTGACTGTTGGACATTTACATTTTCCTAGTGTATCACTGTGATAATTATTAAGATATTTTCCACGTTAATACTGGCTTATATTCTATACTATTCTGTAAGTAAAGATATTGTCCTAAAAAAGAATTAGTGCCTTAAAAAGAGCTGCAGTTAGTTTGGGTTCTGAGGAGTGTGGGGTTTTCCTACACGTGGGCAAGTTGCTTCTGGAGCCATGCCAGGCTCCATGCTTACAAGCGGTGCGTGGGAGCACTCCCTCCACACTTCCTCTTTCCCCGCACTTCCAACCTCTTACCACGAGTTCTCTCCTCCTCCTCACTACTCACTACTATTCTTAGATATCCTCTTTGGATTGTGAGCTGTTGCTTCACCCTGAAGACGGGTGACTTTCCCCAAATCCCCCCTTATTTCAATGGCATCACTATCTCAACACTGTGCAACTGAACTTAAGGTCCATATGTCTGAATAGGCCTTCTCTTAAACTGGGTCCCCTCTCCATCACTGGCTCCCTTGTGAGTCACAGGGGCCCTAACCTCGTCTGGTATACCCAAAACACAGAACCAAGAAATCAAAGAAAACAAAGGGATGATCTAGTCTCATCTCCCTCTCAATTTTGGAAAATTCCTTTGGTAACTTTTTAGATTTATTTGTAAGTTGTGCCTACAAAGTAAAGTGAGAACCAGAAGAGCCCAACATTCAATCAAGTATCATTTTCATATCTGAAAAAACATGTAGACCTAAGAGGTAAGACGGATGGAAAGAGATCAGATGGAGTGAACCCATTCAAGAGACTAACTCAACATTAGGTAACACACGAGAAATTGTATGATCACCTCCCTTTTTACTTTCATAGTTCTTGACGTAGTGGCCATAGAAAAGGACCCAGCCTGCATGTTAGAATGGTTGGCAGAAATTCCCTGGACGTCCTGCCTTCCAGATCTCGCAATCCTATCTGCCAACCCACATCTCTTTGCTATCAGTAGCCTCAGTCAGCTGAGAAGGCGATCTTCCAAAATTTTCTTGGCAAGGAAACCTTCAAAATGTTTGGAATGCATAATTATTTATTTAATAATGGTAGGCTGTTATCATGAAAAGAAAAAACAGAAAAAAATGTGAAAAAATGGGAATAAAATTGTATCTAAAAATATTATTTCTTTAGAATACATTGTATCTTTAACTCACGGGAGATTTAGGATAAAGTAAAGATATTAAGAGAATCAAATACATAGTACTTGCCAAAGATTCTGTGTATATTTACTTGTATATAAAGTACTTGTATATAAAGAAAAATTGACATCTTACAGATTAATCTTGCGATAGCAATTTTAAAGTGTGTCATTGAGTAATTAAATTGGTGACTTGATGGTGAAATTTTTTACTGACTTTATAAACACTTCCAAAACATTTAAGAGAACTTAAGAATTGATCAATGATCAATTTAAAGTCAGATCACTGAAGTTCTTCAGAAATTGAATGTATTACATTTGTAAACACAGTTCACAATGTTTAATGGCATTTAACTTATTAAATTTTAAAAATCCTCTTGTCAAAAGTTATCAGGCTTATAGATAAAATAATAAGATTTGTAAGCTGAACTTAGAAAAGAAAGAAAGAAAAACCATGATTCTTTCAACACTCCTTTGAACCAAGTACCATGCTAAATGCTTTACACACATCTCATTAAATTTTTAAATTTATAACTTATAATATTAAATTTATAACTTTGTAAAAAATAGTGAATACTAATTTTTTAAAACAAAGTAAATTTGTAGTAGTTTTCTTTACATGAACACAAAAGTATGACTAAGGACATCAAAAACTCATATTTAGAATACAAGGACAGGTGCTCAGACATGCTGTGCTTGGTGACTGCCATTGATGGGGAACTCACCACCATGCTAAGCAGCCTGTTCTTCTGTAGGAAACCTGAAGCTCTGGGGCCTTTAGAAAGCCCTCCCCTTGCTCCTACTTATGTCAAAATCTGCCTCCTTAATCTTTATCTATTGGTCTCAGTTCTGCCCTCCTGCAACACTAAACTAATCTACTCCTTCTTCCTCAGGAAGACAGCATCATCTTTTCTCTATCCATAGGCCTAACAAGCCTTGCAAGCTATATCTCCAGGCCTGCCAATCTTTCATTTGCTCTGCAACCATTTGTGGAGTGCCTGCCATGTTCTAGGGGTTGTGCCAGATGCTTGAGAGAAAACAGCAAACCCCAGGCCCTGCCCTCCAGCTCACAGCCAAATGACAAAAAGAAGCAAGAGATGGTGAGACTAGGGCTATAAAAGGGCCCCTGAGAGCACATACAGGAACCACTTGCCCGACTCCTCTGGAGTCAGTTTCCCAAGGGAGATGAGTCTAAGGCCAGGGGAACACTTTGTAGTTGGCCTGGTGAAGAAGTGGGAGGAGAGGGAATAATACCCGCAAAAAGGCCTAAGGTAAGAGGGAGCCTGGACTTTCACTGAATTACCTATAGTTCCATATAATTGGAGCTTAAAGTGAGACATCAGAGACTGAGAAGACGTTACCCTGCCTTCTTCTAATCGATACTGTCTGGTTCAGGAAAGCTTAATCTGGGATGCAAAAAAAAAAAAAAAAAAAAAAAAAAACATATGAAACAGTAAGCAAATCTTGCACATAGGTTCAAATGTCACATGTATATTTTCCTGGAGAGAGAGTCCACAGTTCACAATGAATTCTCAAAGGGGGCGTTAGCTTTGAAAAGTTAGAGACTGCTGAACTAGATTGTCCATGTGGCACCTGAACAAAGCACAGTCCTGCATTCAGAGACATGGTCACGGACAGACCAGTAGCTCCCTCCGGGAGATACTGCCCCTTCCTACCGAATTGGCCCAGGAGCGCAGAAGCTTTTGGAGCAACCCCATCCATTGTTAATTCCCCATAGATTGCAGTCAGCCAAGACCCTTGCGTCATCATCATGAACATCTGCCAGATTCCTTCCACCCTGTCCTTTGTCATTTGATGTTGAAGTTACAGGCAGAGCTCCCACACTAGCTCCTGTCAGATTTCAGCCTGGTGTTCCACCCCCTCTGATAATTATTAATAATAAATGGATCGCAATGGCTAATGCATATTGAACACTCCTCTGCTCCAGGCAGCACGGTAAATACTTTACACACGCTATCTCATTTAATCCTCTCAACACTGGCCTACAGAAGGTATCATCTCCATCATTTTATAATGAGGAAACAGCTTCAGAGAGGGTAAGGAACTGGCTAGAGGTGACTGAGCTAAGACGTGGGTCCAAACTCTCAACTGTTCCACTACAACAGATTCCAATATTTCTTCTCCTTAACCACCCCTGCCTTAGTCGAGAGACTCAGTGTTTCATACCCAGTTTCCTGTTTCCAATCTTTTCCCTACCTGTTGCCACAAGAAGTAGTTCTCCTAAAACATTATCAAATCAAATCTGAACCTCTCATATATCTGTCCTTTAAAAAACATGTTTAACTCGCTGGACTCACGCCTGTAATCCCAGCACTTTGGGAGGCCAAGGCAGGGGGATCACGAGGTAAGGAGTTCAAGACCAGCCTGGCCAACATGGTGAAACCCAGTCTCTACTAAACATACAAACACGTGGTGCCATGTGCCTGTAATCCCAGCTACTCGGCAGGCTGAGACAGGAGAATTGCTTGAACTGGGACCCGGGAGGCAGAGGTTAGAGTGAGTCATTGCACTCCAGCCTGGGCTACAGAGCGAGACTCCATCTCAAAAAAGAAAAAAAAAAAAAGGCCCACCATCCCCCCCGAGCGCGCGGCCGGCTGTCGCGGGGATGCGGAGGGGCGGCGACGGGGGCGGGACCCTGCGGGGGCAGCTGGGCGGGCGCCGCCCCAGGGGTAGGGAGCGCCCGGGGGCGCGCCGGCCGGAGAGGCGCGCTCGGGCCGCGCCCGCTCTGCGCTCCCTTCGCTTTCTTCGCTCGCTCGTTCCTTCCTCCCTCGGCAGCCGCGGCGGCAGCAGGAGAAGGCGGCGGCGGCGGCGGCGGCTGGGGATCAGACATGGGGGCGGATCTGAACCTGGAGTGGATCTGCTCCCTGCCCCGGTCCTGGATCACCAGGGGTGGCCGAGTCTTCTTCATCAACGAGGAGGCTAAGAGCACCACCTGGCTGCACCCCGTCACCAGCGAGGCCGTGGTCACCGGACACCGGCGGCAGAGCACAGATTTGCCTGCTGGCTGGAAAGAAGCATATACCTTTGAAGGTGCAAGATACTATATAAACCATGATGAAAGGAAAGTGACTTGCAAACATCCAGTCGGGACAACCATCACAGGACAACTGTGTTTTTGTAGCGAATGAACAGACTGTTGCAACCATGACATCTGAAGAAAAGAAGGAACGACCTGTAAGTATGATAAATGAAGCTTCTAACTATAATGTGACTTCAGATTATGCAGTGCATCCAATGAGCCCTGTAGGCAGAACTTAACGACCTTCAAAAAAAGTTCGTAATTTTGGAAAGAGGTCAAATTCAATTAAAAGGAATCCTAATGCACCAGTGGTGAGACGAGGTTGGCTTTATAAACAGGACAGTACTGGCATGAAATTGTGGAAGAAACGTTGGTTTGTGCTTTCTGACCTTTGCCTCTTTTATTACGGACATGAGAAAGAAGAGGGTCTCCTGGGAAGCATGCTGTTACCTAGTTTTCAGATAGGTTTGCTTACCTCTGAAGATCACATCAATCACAAATATGTTTTTAAGGCAGCCCATCCAAACATGCGGACCTATTATTTCTGCACTGATACAGGAAAGGAAATGGAGTTGTGGATGAAAGCTGTGTTAGACGCTGCCCTAGTACAGGCAGAACCTGCGAAAAGAGTGGACAAGATTACATCTGAGAATGCACCAATTAAAGAAACCAATAACCTTCCCAACCATAGAGTGCTGATTAAACCAGAGACCCAAAACAATCAAAAAAAAAAAGAAAAAAAAGGAAATGAGCAAAATCAAAGAAGAAAAGGCATTAGAAGCTGAAAAATATGGACTTCAGAAGGATGGTCAAGATAGACCCTTAACAAAATTGAGAGTGTAAAGTTGAACTCTCTGCCTTCTGATGAGAGTGGGTCAGCCTGCCCTGTGCAAACTGCACACTACAGACCAGTCAACTTAAACAGTTCCGAGAACAAAATAGTCAATGTTAGCCTGGCAGGTCTTAGAGGTGGAAATCACCCCAATACAGGGCCCTTATACACAGAAGCTGATGGAGTCATACAGAGAACAAATTCAGTGCAGCAATTGGAACAGTGGATTAACATCCAGAAGGGGAGGAGTCATGAAGGAGAAAGCCGGGGAGTAATTTCTTACCAAACATTACCAAGAAATATGCCAGGCCACAGAGCCCAGATTATGGCCCGCTACCCTGAAGGTTATAGAACACTCCCAAGAAACAGCAAGACAAGGCCTGAAAGTATCTGCAGTGTAAACCCCTTCCACTCATGACAAGACATTAGGACCTGGAGAGGAAGAGAAAGGAGGTCCATGAGAGATGACACAATGTGGCAGCTGTACGAATAGCAGCAGCGTCAGTTTTATGACAAACGGAACACCCTCCCTCGACACAGTTCTTAACCCAAAACCATGGTTAATATTTCTGACCAGACAATGCACTCTATTCCCACATCGCCTTCCCACGGGTCAATAGCTGCTTATCAGGGATACTCCCCTCAACGAACTTACAGATCGGAAGCATCTTCACCAATTCAGAGAGGAGATGTGACAATAGACCGCAGACACAGGGTCCGTCACCCTAAGCATGTCTATGTGCCTGACAGAGGGTCAGTGCCAGCTGGACTGACTATATAGTCTGCTAGTCCCCAGAGCCTCCAAGGGAAAACGCTGTCACAAGATGAAGGCAGAGGCACATTATACAAATACAGACCCGAAGAAGTAAATATTGAGGCCAAGCCAAGCCAATTATGTGAACAAGATAAAGTGGTGCATGCTCCGGAAGAGAAACTTCAGCAGCTCCACGAGGAGAAATACACACCTGAGCAAGCTTTGCTATCAGCCAGCGAAGAGCTAGAAATGCAGGCAGGTAACCCAGCAGCCGTTCAGACAGTGGTGTTACAAAGGGACGATTTACAAAACGGACTGCTTAGTACTCAAGAAATTCTCCAGCCACTGCCGAATTGGAACGAGCATGGAGAGAATATGATGAGTTAGAACATGATGTGGCTATTACCAGGAAGGAGATGCAAGAGCAGCTAGATCACCTTGGTGAAGTTCAGACGGAATCAGCAGGAATTCAGCGAGCACAGATTCAGACAGAACTTTGGCAAACTCAAGATGTCATGGAAGGACTGGGTAAACACAGCAGCGAAGAGGTACTACAGCAATAGGTGTGATAGGATCCAAGCCTTCTCCACAGTTAAGTACAAACTGAGGGTCCAGATTATAGACTCTACAAGAGCGAACCAGAGTTAACAGTGGCAGAAGTTGATGGATCTAATGGAGAAGAAAAATCAGAACCTGTTTTGGAGACAGAAACTTCAGTTGTTAAAGATTCCCGTTTTCCTGTTGGAGTAGCCCCTCCAAGAACAAAATCACCAACACCCAAATCTTCGATAATGGCTTCATATGTAACCTTGAGGAAAACTAAGAAGATGGTGGATGGACTTAAGAGTGCAATGGAGCACTGCACTTCTTGGCTGAAAGCAGTAAAACTGCTGGCACTTCTGTTGCCAGAGCTTACTTAGTTGCTGATTTCCAGATTTGAATGTTTCTTAAGTCTAGGTGAATTTATATATATATTTTTTTTGCCTTTCATTTTCTAAAGTTAGTTATTATTTCCAATGAAGCTTGTTTACCCTTTTTTTTCTTGCCATTTTGGCTACTGTAGTGCTTTCATTTCACACTTGATTTGAAAAAATTATATATATATATATATATATATATATATATTTAAAATGTGCCATTTGATTGCTAAGTGAAGTATGTCCTGCTTTCTGCTATAATTTTTTCTTGGTCAGATTGCAATGTCTGCAGTTACTGCCACTCTCCTGTCAGCTTAAACACAATGTTATCACTTATCTTTTCTTAAAAAAAAATTAAAAGTGTAGGTATTTTGAAGTACTGGGCTTATACTTCATTGTAATACATGTGTACAGCCATAAGCAGGTTTTCAAAGCCAGTACTTAGTTTGTGTACAAATGTAATTATGTTCATCGTGTATATATTATACAATGAGCACATGTAATGTATTAAAGGCTACTTACTATTGTTAAAAAAAAAGATAAAGAAAGAAAAAAAATCCATGTAGCTCACCTGTTTAAAATCCCAATATATGAGCAGTCCATTCATAGGTGCCTTGGAGCATGGTTCTAAGGTGGGCTTCTCCTCTGCCTTGCCAGGGTCTGTCAGGCAGCCATCACTATCACTGGCCTCTGCGATCAGTTGTCCCACATAAAGCTCCCCAGTTAGGTGACAGTAGACGTACTAAAAGAGAGCAGAGGACTTGCCATTGGCGTCATCAGCCAGCAGGAGACCCTAGCCAGAGGGAGGGCAGGAAGACTGATCTTGGAGTCCCTAGACATCCAGTCTCACCAGGAGCACTGAACCTTCCTGGACAACACGAAGCCACCTCTGCTTCCCTCTACTCCTTAGTCTCTCCTTGAATCCAGGGAGAAGACCAGGCCTAGGAGGGCTCCGACGGAATCATAGCTCACATGGATGAAGAAGCTTGTCTCTGAAGAAAAACCAAAACTGAACTCCAGAATCTGTCACCGAAGGCCTCAACTATGGATTTGTTGTCAGAAAACCTTTCAAATTCCTGATTTGACACGACCTTGCTCAGTGAGCTTGGACAAGTAGGTTGGTCATGTGTCTCCATTTTTTCATCTAAGTGGAAATGATATCTATCGTGCATGCCTCAAAAGGTTGCTATGAGGGCAGCATGCAAAGTAAGAGGATAGATTTAAAAAAAAAAAGTCCCCTGGCTGCACCTTCCACATGGTGCCAGGGCCCTTCCATCCCTTGGAGGAACATCTGCTCAGCCTCTCTCCTCTCTAGCTCTGTTTCCCTCTCTCTAGGAGAAGCACAGGTGGCTTCACCTGTCCGCTTTCCCAGGCATTCAAGAAGCAGAGAGAAGACGGAGGGAGCAGTGGGAGGAGGGGAAAAAGGAAGGGACCAGAGATGACTGTCAATGCAAATATCACCATGGAGAATGAATGTGCAGTTGGTGGAGAAACCGAGAGGGTCCAGGTAAGAGCTACAGTTTTCAAGGGTACTAGAAGCAGAGACAAGGACAAGAGACGGGGATCGGGGAGCAAGAAACGAAAGGAACCTGAGAGGGTTGGGGGCAAAGAGCTGAGGAGAAAGCCCGGGCAGGAAGGGCGTGTTGGGCAGGACAGGCAATCACATGATTCAGGCTGCATTTTCTTTACAGTTGAACATGGAAATTCCAAAATGCGATTTCATCATCCACACTGTTCCATAGCCCATGGTGGTGTGTATTGGCTTCAAGAGTGGGTAAACATTTTTCAGGTACCAGTCAAAAGTTTTACACTTCAGATTTTCCCAAGTGCCATTCTGGAAGAAACGTCCCCAAAATCTATTCCGGAGTTCTGTACATAAAACACCAAGTGTTTCTGTGCTTTGATTCATGAAAGCTCTGTTAAAGCAAACTAAGCATGGCCTGGGAAGAACTCTGTATTTCTATATTTGAGTGGATGAATTGCAACCTAACTTAAGAGATACACAAGATGGAAAACCTAACTTACGACCATGCGCCTGTAACAATAGCTGAGTCTTGTCCAATCCCGGCAGCCATACTTCAACCACTCACACACTGTCCAGTGTTCAAACTGTGTTCAAATAAGGCAGATGTGGAGCGCTAACCAATCCAGCTGTTTCCGTACTTCCCTTCTGACATCTGTTTGTCACTTCCCTTTTTGTGTCTATGAATCTTCTTCTACCTCATGGCTGCACTGGAGTCTCTGAATCTGCTGTGATTCTGAGTATGGCCCAGTTTGCGAATCATTCATTGCTCAATTAAACTCCTTTAAATTTAATTTGGCTGAAGTTTTTCTTTTAACAGCACCTTAACTCCACCTGTGGGTATGGGTCACGCATGATGGAACTGAATATTTTTCTGATAGCCTGTGAAGTAACCTTGATGTTTTCATATTTCCAGGGAAAGTGGGAAAACCTTAAACCCTAGAAAATTCTGCTTTTCCAAACTCTGCTCTTTTAAGGCCTGCAGAGTGGGGCCGCTCAGGTGTATCTCTCCTCATAAGCTAATGTAGACTGCTCCTGTTTGAGATGATATTTACATTAATAAATCCCCAAATCCTCCTCATGATGGCCAGAAAGGCTCTTGGGGCCAGGCACAGTGGCTCATGCCTGTAATCCCAGCACTTTGGGAGGCCAAGGTGGGTGGATTGCCTGAGCTCAGGAGTTTGAGACCAGCCTGGGCAACATGGTGAAACCTCACCTCTACTAAAAATACAAAAAAAATTAGCTGGGCCTGGTGGTGCATGCCTGTAGTCCCAGCTACCCAGGAGGCTGAGGCAGGAGAATTGCTTGAACTCAGGAGGCGGGGATTGCAGTGAGCCAAGATCGCACCACTGCACTACAGCCTGGGCGACAGCGAGAGATGCTCTCTCAAGGCTCTTGGAAGGAGCACTCTAATACCAACATTTGGAGATTAAAAGAGACTTTTTAGAAGTGATATTTTGTGGAGAATCAATGTAAAATAATACTGAAGAGGCAAATTAGAAAAGGAAAGCAGAAACCACTTGTGTATCTGCCCTCCTTCCAGAATTTTCCCGTGGGGCTCATTTAAGATCATCCCCTTTAAAAGTTTAGATCATCCTTTGATGGTTCAGTTGTTTTACAGACCATTCTTTGTACAAGTTGGGACAGTCACAATACGACGCCCTAGAAATAAAAAACTAAGGATTTCCTGGAGGGTACTTGTTTTCCTATCAGACGTTGGTGTACTGGGACATCAGAATCAATTCTTACCCATCTTTCTTCAAACAATGAGCTAACTGGAAGAAGTTATGGGCAGCTTGGATTGTGAAAGAAAGGATTTTGCTGACTTTAAAGATGGCTCAGGCATTTCTGCACGTTTTTACACTCTCCAGACCTAGAGATCCCAGTGTTAGCCTGGCTCCTGACCCGAGGAGTCCTTCCAGACTTTCTCTTCTAGGTCCATCCATGGCTACCCACCTTCCTGACCCCCTGGCTTTCTGGGGGCTACATCAGAACCCACTGTGATGGAGGGATGAGTTTGTCAATGAGATGACTGCTTCCTGTGGGTCAGCATGACTCCACATGCTCTAGCCCAGAGCCAGAGCTCAGGGACTTGAGACAGCATAGCATGCCAACCTTAAGCAGCCAGGGTATAAGATGTGGGCTGAGATAAGAAGGCCATCACTGGCTGGGTGCAGGGGCTAAGACTTTTCATCTCAACAATTTGGGAGGCCAGGAGTTCCAGATCAGCCTGGGCAACATAGCATGACTCTGTCTCTAGTGAAAAAACTTTTGAAAGAATGCTATCCTCATTCTTGTGCGTCCAACAAGATTGCAGTGCCTTCTACCACCCCACACCACGCCTGCCATGTTTGCCTCCCATTATAGAAGAGAGAGGAAGAACATGGAACTTGGAAGCCAGATTTCCTTGGTTTAAATCTTACTACCCGCATTACCATAAACAAGTTTCTTTCAACTCTACATGCCTCAGTTTCCTCATCTGTAACACTTAGAATAATAAAAATAAAACCTGTCCATCCCCTACATATGTTGTGATAGCTAATAAGTTAATATGCAAAAGGGTCCAGAATGCAGTACTGTACTGTTACATAGATGTTAAAGCCATTATTATCACACCATCAGGACCTTACCCTAATTCTTTTTTTCTTTTTTTTTTTTTTTTTGAGATGGAGTTTTGCTTTTGTTACCCAGGCTGGAGTGCAACGGCGCGATCTCGGCTCACTGCAACCTCCACCGCCTGGGTTCAAGCAATTCTCCTGCCTCAGCCTCCCGCGTAGCTGGGACTACAGGCACGAGCCACCATGCCCAGCTAATTTTTGTATTTTTTTTTTTTTAGTAGAGACGGGGTTTCACCTTGTTGACCAGGATGGTCTCAATCTCTTGACCTCATTATCCACCCACCACGGTCTCCCAAAGTGCTGGGATTATAGGTGTGAGCCACCATACCCGGCCCTTGCCCTAATTCTTTAGGGCTGTGTTGACACTTTTGTTTGTCTCTCCCCATTAAGTAACCGCCATCTCCTGCTCTTTCATTCTTCCGTGCTGCTGTTCAATTCCATTACTCACCTGGAGAGGTATGTTCCAGGCCATTAGACCATGTGTTTGTGCTCATCCATCTGGATTTCGGCCACTCGCAGAGCACTGCGCTTTAAGGCAGGGGTCAGATCCAAGGCACAAGGCTTGTGCTGTCTCTCTAGGTGACCAATCCGGGAGCAGGGCAAAACCTTGATCTTCCCTCCACACTGCCACACCTGCAGAAGAAGACAAAAAAGATCACCTGTGCTTCACAGTCAGTGAATTGCATAGCTTACTGACACAGGAGACTACATTTTAGAACCATTTTTAAAGAATGTATATTCAGTCCTCCCA
>CAUYOR010020091.1:0-14832 GCA_963573925.1 Callimico goeldii
AATAAACTATACAAAAAGGTAATGAGACAAACATCTACATTTATGGAACTGCAAGTCAGTCAGGCTAGTTCCCTAAAGAGGGAATTTCCAGCATTACCTCATTCATCTGTGAGGACACAGAGCAGTCTTGTTTAGACATACACATTTATCTACTGCTCAGCATGGTCAGCCTTCCACTTCTTGATGGTTTCCTTCTGCTATGAATGCTCATGTCCAGTTGTCTGCTTCTTAGATCAGACATTTACCTTCCTTATACACCAGCCATTAGAGGAGGACTGGGGCCATGCAG
This sequence comes from Callimico goeldii, assembly GCA_963573925.1. NCBI lineage: Eukaryota > Metazoa > Chordata > Mammalia > Primates > Cebidae > Callimico > Callimico goeldii. Next base: position 290 of record CAUYOR010020091.1, read on the forward strand.
ATGATTGATTCTACCCATTCTTCAGGGAGAATTTCCTGGTGGCCCTCTTCCATCATCATATCTGGAATCAGATGAGTTTCCATAGCTGCTTATTTTTTCCACATCATGCTGAAGCAGAGTTTTGAAAAATAAAACCACACATTCAGCTATTACCCAGAATAAATCTGTCATCAAAAATAATCTCCATGGAGACTGGTTTCGGCTGTCTACCACTTGTCCGTTCTAGATGTAAATGATCTTGCCCCACTTCCCAACTTCAGAGTGACTCTGAATAACTGCATTTTAGTTAATCATGGACCACATAAATGATGGTGGTCCCATAAGATTATGATACCACATTTTACTGTACCTTTCTATGTTTAGATATTGTTAGACACACCAGTTCCTACCACTATGTTGCCATTGCCTACAGTATTCAATACAGTAATACACTGTAGAGGTTTGTAGCCTAGAAATAACAGGCCATATAATGTAGCCTAGGCATATAGTAAGATATACCATCTAGGTTTGTTTAAATGTAGTCTATGATGTTTGCACAATGGTAACATTGCCAAAGAACACATTTCTGAAAATGAATCCCCTTTATTAGGTGATACATGATTAAGTGTGTAATAGTGTATGTGTGTGTGTGTGTGTGTGTGTGTGTATATATATATATATATATATATATATATATATATAACACATCAGTTGTGTAGATGCCTATTGTTTTCTGTCGATCTTCATGTCTGCATTACCTTAACTTAGAGTGATGATGAATTCTGGTCCTGGCTAGATATACCCAACACTTACTTCCTTGGAATTTACATCCCAAGTTTACTTCTTACTTGCCAGGCTTACATTTTCTTTAATTTAACTCCTCAAATTTAGAGTTTTTGATGTATGTATAAATGAATTCTCATTTAATCTTCACAGCAACTTTGTATGAAATGTGCATTATTTTTTCATATTATTACTGTGGAGAAATTGAGGTTAAGAGAGTAAAGATATTTGTTCAGAATCACAAGACTAACAAATGACAGGCATGTAATTTAAATCAAGGAAAGGGGAGGAAGAATCATAAAACATATGGATCATAAAATGTAAACCTTCATTAATTTATTCCAACATAGCCATAGAAAATTTTATGCAAACATCGATTCAGGGAGTACCAGTGTAGAGTGCTTTAGTATACACCAGCTCAACTCTCTGCTTCCAAATATTTTCCTTTTTGATCTATTGTGGAAATTGAAAATCTTACTCCTAGAGATTAATTGAATTTTAGAATCATATAAATTAAATGGTAGTAGTTTTGTTAGTATTCACTGGTGAATCAAAATAAGTTGTGAAAAGTATGACAATCATTTTGTTACTGATCATATTTATTGTTTATTGTTGCCATTAACAAATTGAATAAATAGCATACCGAATGGAATAATTGCTTTCATACATCAGAACAGACTCAAGACTCCCCTATAGGAATGCCACTCCTATTTGTATTTCTGCATTTTTCTTGTGTCACAAATCAGCATTTGAGTGACACCCAACTGCAAGAATATTAGTAAACATCAGTGACTATAAATTTGCTGGAAAAACTGCCTTCAGGATTCTCTAGGGTAATGATTCTCAACTGAAAATATATGTGTATAGAGAAAAGTGGATCCTAGAGGTTGTGCTTTTCAAATTACCTGCATGATTTTTGCAAACTATACCCCCAACATTGTTATATATGACTTCCCTTATTGAGGTATGATGATCATCACTGATAATAACCAATGTGGTTCAAGTTTCACATGAGGTTGGGACCATATCCAAAGTCATAAACTAATTAAGTGGCAAAGAAAAAATCCAATGCAGATGACTTCCATAATTATTTTTACAATACCATTTGTTCAGTAAAAGACAAATTGCCTGGAGAGAGTAACATATTTTGACTATCAGAGTAAGAATAAACTTAAAATAATGACTTTAGATTCACATTAAAAAGCATGAAAGAGCTGTCCTATATAATATACTGAAAAAAGTAGGAATAAGGGATGGACATAAAAAAAAAAGCAAAGAAAGCTAGAAAGACAAGATTTATGTTCTTCGCCATCTTGCTACAATTCTTATCTAAATTTAGGTGTTAAATTTAATCTGCCACTTTATCCTTGTTTGGAAGCAGCTCAACCTTCACTTTCAGATACTCTTCAAAAAGCAAACAAAAAAAAATTTACAGCATCCACATATAAAGGGAAATTTTAAATATTTATATATTTTATCTTGTAACACAAGACCCTTGGAACTTTAAAGGGAAAGTGATTTACTTAGTGCTTAAATATATTTGTTTTCAAAAAGGCCAAAGATGTCAGAGTTAACCTCTGTCTTAGTCCATGGTGATTGTACTAGTTGTTATACTAAGCACTTTTGTTCGTAATGAACAGGAGTAAATAGTCTTATAAAAATGTATGTAAATTTTGTGCTTATTTTACCACTGCCCTGAGCTACAGAACTTTTGCACCTTCCTTTGCAATTGTCTTTATGGTTATGACTTTATTATAATAAAATAGATAGTTGCTATTCCCTGTCTATGGATTGGACTTCATAAGTCCCCTTTGCACTTCATATGCCTGAAACGCACTAAAGTGAGATGTCTGCTTCAGAGGGAACACCATAAGAAACCATAGATAATTAAAATAAAATACTTCTGTAAACTGCTTCAGTGTATCAAGTCTGCCAAATTGTCCAAACAGTGCCTTTTCACATAGTCAGTATTTAATAAGCATAGCACTTTATAGAAAACAAAATACAAAATTACTTTCAAAATTAGTAAACTAAACATGATATTTATTTTGCCCCAATTAACTTTTCAAATTACTTCTTAGATTTTAAGATAGTGCCATTATCCTGTAGTGACAACTTGATGTTCTAATTTAGAAAATGAGTAATTATTTCTACAGTATATATGTGTATACATATATATGTATATGCATACACATATATACACTTGTACACATTTACACACATGCACACACACATACACACACAAATATAACCTTTACTTCGTAATTTTTCATTCTTTTCCCACAATTCATTGTGTGACTTTTTTTTGCACCCTTTTTCCACTTCTCAAATTGTATTTAACACACTTTTGGATGGTTGGTGCATGTTTGGTAAATTTTTACTAATGAAAAGAAGGAAATAAAAAACAGGGAAAAAGAGGCAAAAATCCCATTTCCAAGATGTTTATAAAATCATTATTAGCAGTTTGTAATAACTACATATGGAGTTACTATGTACTAAAAACAGATATGATTATGGAAAATCACTGTTATCCTTAATATTATACAGAACTTGGGAAAGTTTTGCTATACTGCTTTAATATTTTAAAAGGAAGACCGGAAAATTGAAGTTACAATAGAATTACTACCACTTCTTTTTGTGAATATCATTGAATAACATATGAATAACATATCATTCATATGTTAATGAATAATACATTTCTCTTCAAATGTTATGTTAATTCATGTGTGATTACAAAATTTAAAATACATATTAACAATAAATTATTGTTCATTATTACATATTACTCTTTAAATGAAAATAATTTCAGAATTATAAGATGTAAAATTCTCCAAAGATGTACCACATACACTTTATCTAGATGATTCAAATGTTAAAATTTTACTTGGTTTGCCTTAGCTTTCTCATTCTCCATGTATGTATGTCTTTGAACATGCAAACATCCACTTGTTCTGAATCATTTAAGAGTAAATTGCAGGAAGGGGTTTGCCAAGATGGCCAACTAGAAGCATCTAGTGTGCATGCCTTTTACAAGAAGAAATGGAATAGGTAAATAAATATAGCACCTTCAACTGAAACATCCAGGTACTCACATTAAAACTAATCATGGAAGCAGCTTGACCAATGGAGAACAATTGTTACTGTCTCTCCCGAGATATATCTAATGGGGAGCAACACAGATCACACAAGTCTAGGGATTCAAAAGGAAATTACCAATGGAGGACTAAAGTTGCATGACTAGGTGTAACTAATTCCACCACTTAGCTCCTCTGGACCCATGGCTGAAGGTCTCACCTGAATCCATGGGCAGAACCTTTGATGAATGTTGGGTCCCAGGGAACCAAGGAGGGGAAATAGTTTGGCGGACATGCCTACTGTCTTCTCTACCTTGAGCCATTCCAAATAAATAAGGGGAATGAGGGATGCTTTGTCTCCCCTATCTTTCTAGCCATTTCAGCTTGCAAGAGTATTGTTAAACATTGAGAGTAAATTGATCCCGAAACTCTGCTTTTGCACAAGTGAATGGCCTTCTTACTAGACCTTTACAAGTATTGCACAATCAACCCAGTTCTTCTACCAGTCATATCAGACAGTCTCTTAGGGAATAATTGCCCAGAACTAAGGAATCAAATTATGTGGGAGCCATATGCGGTAGCTATTGATTGTCCCCTCTAAACACACCATCAATTCCTCCAGTTCCATCATTTCCAAAACTCCCCCTCCCCCAACTTTACTCTTACCCCTACAAGAAATGCACAATGCAGGTGATGCCACTAGAGTTCAAGTTCCCTTCTCATTGCAGGACCTCAGGCAAATAAAAGGAGACTTAGGCCAATTTTCTGACAACCCAGATAGGTATATAGAAGCTTTCTAAAATTTAATGCAGATGTCTGACCTCACATAGAAGGATGTTATGCTGCTCCTAAGCAAAATCCTAACTGTTGCTAAAAAACAGGCAGCTCTGCAGGCAGCAGACAAATTCACAGATAAGCAATATGTCTCCTATAGTAGGCAAAAAAAAAAAAAAAAAAAGAAAGAAAGAAGGAAAGAAAAAGTAGGGAAGGTGAAAAAATAGGGAAATTACCATTTCCAATAAGAAGGCAGGCTGTACTTTTTGACAACCCGAATTCGAACTGCAATGATACCACAGAAAAATAAACGCTTTTTAATGTGCATGTTGGAGGGCCTATAAATAATTAGGGTCAAACCTCTTAATTACCCTAGCTATCCGTGATAGAACAAAAGGCAGGTGAGAATTCTGCTGCCTTTGTTGAAAGGCTGAGAGAGGCACTAATAAAGCACACCTTCTTATCCTCTGATCCAGTTAAGGGACAGCTAATGTGAAAGGACAAATGTATTACACAGGACAAACTCTGTCTCTACCTGGTGGAAGCTAATATTAATACAGAAGTGTGAACAACTCAATGAAGAATAGGTTGAGCCATAGACACTAGGTTAGTCTGGATTCACCTTAAGAATTTCACTCCTTTTACTAACCAGAGACAGTATTCCCTGAAGTCAGAGGTTAGGAAAGGGGTATAAGCAATTATGAATTACCTAAAAATGCAAGGCCTCCTCAAACCTTGTAACAGCCCCTGCAATACCCCAATATTAGGGGTACAAGAACCCAATGAGAAATGGAGACTAGTTCATGACTTCCTCCTCGTTAATGGGGCCATAGTCACAATTCATCTGGTGGTCTTTAATCCCTATACATTGCTTACTCAAGTACCTGAGGGAATTAAATGATTCACAGACCTAGATGTAAAGAACGCCTTTTTCTGTATACCATTACATCCTGACTCTCAATACCTGCTTGCCTTTGAAGATCCCTCTGGCCAAATTGCTCAGTTAACATGGACAGTAAATGCACAGGGATTTTGAGACTGTTTGCACTTATTTGGACAAGTACTGTCAAAGGACCTCTTCAGATTTTCTCATCCTCAGGCCAGGGTCTTGCAATATTTAGATAAAATTTGTATCTGTGCCTCAACTGAGGGGGCTCCTCAGGAAGGCACTGAAGCTCTTCTTAATTTTTTGGCAGACAGAGTACATAAAGTTTCAGAATTCAAGGCCCAGCTTTGCCAAACCTCAGTGAAGTACTTGGGTCTAGTATTGTCTTAAGGACTAGAGCATTAAGGGAAGAAAAGATTGAGCCAATTTTCTCTTTTCCCCTCCCTAAAACTCTCAAGGAACTATGAGTATTTTTGGACATTACAGGATTTTGTACTGGGTACAGTGAGATAGCTTGACCTTTATATCACTTCCTAAAAGAAACTCAAGTTGCTAAAATTAATTGTGTCACCTGGGAAACAAGCTCAAAAGGCTTTTAACAAGTTAAAACAAGCCTTGAATAAAGCAGCAGCCCTTAGCCTACCCATAGGGAGGGTTTTTAATCTTTATGTATGAAAAAGGAAGAAAATGGCCCTGGGAGATTTAACTCAAGCCCAAAGATCAGCTTAACAGTCAATGGGCTACCTGAGTAAAAAAACCTGATTTGGTGGCTAAAGGATAGCCAGCATGCCTCCAAGCCATTGCTGTAGTGCCCCTATTGGTACCAGAGTCCACCAAATTAACCCTGAAAATGGCTTAACTGTTTATACCCCCCCATAATGTAGCAGGATTGTTGTCCTCTAGGGGCATCCTTTGTTTAACAGAAAGCCAGATCCTTAAGTATCAGGCTTTGCTGTTAGAGGGGTCTACAGCCCAGTTAAAAATTTGCCTTCACTTAAACCCAGCCACTTTCCTCCCAACGAAATGGGAACGTGAACATCACTGTGAACAAGTGGTGGTAGACACCTATGCAGCCAGGGAGGATCTCAAGGGAACTTCCCCGGAAAATCCATCCTGGACCCTCTTTACAAGTGGAAGTTCCTTTGTGAGGCAAGGACTTCTTAAGGCAGGATATGCAGTAGTCAGTCTGAACAATGTTATTGAAACTGCACCCTTCTATCCAGCCACAAGTGCTCAACTAACTGAACTGATAACTCTTACAAGAGCACTTGAATTGAACAAGGGAAAAGTAACTAACATTTACACTGTGTCCACATATGCTTTCTTAGTTCTTTATGTTCATGTTGTCATTTTGAAGGAAAGACACTTTTTTATTGCTAATGGATCCCCTTTAAAATACCATCTGAAAATTAACAGGTTATTATCTTCAGTTTTTCTTCCACAAGAAGTAGCAGTGACACATTCTAAGGGACATCAGAAGGGAACAGATGAGATAGTCTAAGAGAACAAGTTAGTTGATTAGGCAGCTGAGTCAGTGGCAAGAAAGCCTCAGGGTCTCAATATATTCAAAGCCCCTCTCATCTGAGAAGGTGAAATTAAGCCTCAGTACTTAAGAGAAATTAAGCCTCAGTACTCTCCTGCAAAGACAGAATGGGCCATCTATTGAGGGTACAGTTTTCAGACCTCAGGGTAGCTGCAGTCAGGGAAAGGCAAAGTACTTTCCAGCCTCCAGCCAGTGAAGTCTTTGAGGATCCTTCACCAAACTTTTCATGTTGGAAGAGGTAAAACTTATTAGTGTACCCAGAGATTGTTTTCAAGGGAGAACTTAATAAAAAACAGTTAAACGGCTTTTTAACCTTTGTTGTCTGCCTTAAATATAATCCCCTTAACACATCTCCTTCCTTCTTAAACACAAAGAATGGAAAGCTCCCCAGCAGAGGACTGGTAGATAGATTTTACCCACATGCCAAAGATAAAGGGCATCCAATACTTCCTGATATGGGTAGATACTTTCACTAACTGGGTAGAAGAATTTCCATGCTATACCAAAAAGACATCTAAGGTAATAAAAGTGTTAGTTAATAAATAATTTCCCACTTTAGTCTACCTAAATACCTCCAAAGTGGCAGTGGCCCTTCATTTAAAGAAACAATCACAAAGAAGTTCTCAAAGGAACTATGTCTACAGTATCTTCTCCATTGTCCTTGGAGACCCTAGTCCTCCAAAAAGAATAGAGAAGACAAACAATATTATCATAAGATGCCTGTTTCAAGAAACTTAACTTCCTTTGGTCACTCATCTTACCATGGCTTTACTGTGGGTAAACAATATCCCTTTAAAGTTACTTCTGAGCTCTTCCAAAATGCTATATAGATGCCCTTTTCTGACAAAGAAGTTTTTATTAGACCAAGAGACCTCAAAATTAATTAAGCATGTAGCCTCTCTAGCTTACTTCCAATGGGAATAAACACAATTAGCAGAAGTGCAACACCACAAAATAAGACCACCTTTATTTAACCCAGATTTCATATTAGTAAGGCTCTTTCTTCTGTCTCTCATCACCTAAGCCTAAGCTTGTGAGAGTCTTACAGTGTTATTCTTCTAACCCCATCAGTGGTAGTAAAAGTTACAGGAATCAACTCCTGGATACATCATGCATGAATCAAAGCCTGGAAAACTGATGAAGCAGCCCCAGACAACCCAGACAAATGTCCTGGACATGAATGTGAAGAGATAGAAAATCATAAGCTGAACATCATAAAAGATAAGTAAATGAGTGAGGACCACTCATCCTACTCAGTCTCACTCCCACCTGGATAGATAATTTCAGTCATTTCTACATTTCCTCTCAAGACTTGCCATCAGGTATTAGAACTTCTTTGGATGCATATTTACAAAGAGATTTTGATTATCCATGGAATTACATTTGTAACTTTATAGACCCTCAAAGGTAAATTCTATGTCTTCCAAGTAAAAAGTTTAATGGAAATTATTTACTACACCACACTTGGAGAAATTGCTATACTCACTCCACTATCTGCAGTAGGACTATGTACTGTGGCAAGAGCAATGTGGATTTCTGGTTGGCAATTACCAATTACTGTAATATTCTTCCTAATTATCACGTGTATAACAGGATTAATAATTACAGAAAAAAATAGCCACAGTTAATACTAAAGTTACTCCAGCTGCCCAATTCAAATGCCTCTTATCCTAAGTAAAATGTTGCTTCTATATTAATGCTTCTGGTAAAAAATAGCAACATCTGGTGGAGGTGAATCAGTATTACAATCCATCAGAATGGCTAACAGGTTATCACGCAAACTCTGCTGTCATGGTTGTAGCCTGTAGTACTCCCACTAATAGTGATAGTTTTAATACTCATATTTAAACCCTATATTTTAAACCTCCTTGTAAATTTTAAATCTTCTCACCTAGAAGCTATTAAACTCCACATGGTGCTGCTGATGGAGCCATGCATGGATACACATTTGTTCTGAGAGCCCTTAGATTGACACCAAGAGGAGCCTTCGTTGCTGTTTCCCACATGTCACCCCTCTCCAGCAGAAAGTATCTAGAAAGAGTCACCATCCAAAACCCACTAACAGAAGTTAGGGTTTCCACTTCTTACACGGTAGATGATACAAGAGGTAAAAATAAATTATTTAGGCAGATAGTAAGGGCAAAAGAGTCCTCAGCAGAATTTCCCTCCTATCGGAAAGCAGCCCCCCAAATTACTTCTTTTCTAACAAAGAGCAGCCTGAAAAAGTGAGCTGCAAACATAAATAGGAAACAAGAAGCTTACATGCAGGAATGCCAGCAGCTGCTTGTTCAACATGAGGGCTCCATCTTGTTTTTTTGTTATCGTGTATACAGTAATAAAGAAATGGGCAACATGGCACAGCTCAGGCAGAGAACCCACCTGCATAATAAAAGATTAGAGTGGGGGCTAAGAGAGAGTCACACCCTATGCAAATGCCACACCTGTTCCAACTGGTTTTTCACACCCTAAGTAGATCAGACACCACCTTCCTACCAGTTCCTTTATAAAACCCTTTGCATTTTATCTCAGATCTGACAACCCATTTTTCCAGGACCCCTCTCTGTAGCAGAGAGCTTTTCTCTTTCTTCTGCATATTAAACTCTCACTCTCAACCTCACTCTGTGTGTTCACTACCTTGTTTACTGTGACTGTGAGACAACAATGCTTGGGTGTTATTCCAGAAAATGAGGCCTTTTCACAGAGACCTGGGAGCCTTAGATACTTTGGTTCTCTGGGCTTCCCAGCAAAAGTAGCTGCAATTCTGGCAAAGCAGGATGTTAGACTCCCATTTATACTCCTAGGCAAGAGGTTGAATTCAGGGGTCTGAGTACTGATAGTCTGCAGGCCCCGCTTCAGTGACACTTCACAGAATAAGACCCATTGGCTTGAAATTCCAGCCAGCCACTGGTAACAGTGTTGCACCTCCCTGGGGGAGGGACAGGCCACCATTTTTGCAGTTTGGGCAACTTAGCCATTCCAGCTTACCCTTTGTAGGTTCCCAATTTTATTCTTCCTCACTAGGAGGGCAGCGATCTCCCAACTGCAGCCTCCCTTTCTAGTGTTCTCTACTCCAAAAAGAATTGAAACCTTTCTGAGGACAGAGATCCCACAGGGAGGAGAGGGTCACCATCTGTGCTGTTTAGGCAACTTGGCCTTTTCCAGATTTTAGGCCTTAAAGAGTCCATGCTGACTGGGGGCAGAAGCAGTAACCCAGCAGAGTATAGCTGCTCTATGAAAACATGGCCAGGCTACTTTTATATGTATGTCTCTGATCTCATTCCTCATCACTGGGTGGGGCCTCCCATCCAAAGTCTCCAGCTATCCATGGTGGTGCTCTCTGGCTGACAGAGGTTTCAAACATCCCTGAAACAGAGCTCCCATAGGGAGGGGTAGGCCGCTATGTTTGCTGTTTGGGTGACTTAGCCATTCCAGCCTTTAGACTTTGGAGAGTCCAAGAGGACCAAGGACTGAAGTGAAGATCCAGCATAGCACAGCAGCTCTATTGAAAGAAATCCTGACTTGAGTCTCCAGCTACCTTCTACAAGTGTGTTTGGGCTAGCAACAGTTCTGTACCTCCATGAGGTGGAGCTTCCAGAAAGAAGGACTGGCTGCCCTCTTTGCCATATCATAGCTTTTGCTGGTGATACCTCCAGGTTTTGGAATATTTGAGGCAATTAGGGACCAGAGTAGGTGCCCAACATACCACCACAGCCCTATGGACAAGTGGCCAGACTGTTATGTGGGTGCCCGTTTTCCTATCTCCTCACGCAGCAGCTAATCAAAGCCTGAGCTTCCAGTCACCCTCTTGCATAGCTATTGAGCCAGTAGCAGCTTGGCAACTCCATGGACAGAGCCTCCAGTGGCAAATGAACACCTCTCTGCCATGACTTCTGCAGTGGAACTTCCCTTAATACCCTCAAACTAGTGGAGGTGCAAAGACCCTATCCATATCCTTAAAAAACTGCAGTCAACTCAAGACGAGGAGGCCAGTCTATTTCACAGGTTCCCCAATCCCTCCCCCCCATACTGCTTGTCACCAGATAAGGAACCCTGGTTATGCCAACAGCATAGGTTCTCTATCCTGGGCTGATTGCACTGAGTGATTGCTGACCAAAATATCTCTGGGATGGAGCCCTCAGGATACAAGCAAATGACCCTTGGTCACAACCACTACTAAGATCCTTTTCTCCGCTGCCTTCAAGTTAATAAAGTATGTTTATTATATTTCATGCCATAGAAATAAAATATATTTCATGCCATAGTAATAAAATATATTTCATGTCATAGAAATAAAAAAAGAACTGAAGTAGCTATATTTATATAAGACAAAATGGATTTTAAGACAAAAACTATAAAAAGATATAAGAAAGGTTATTATGAAATAACAAAGGGGTCAATACAGCAACAAACTATAATAATTGTAAAGATATATGCACCCTATAATCAAGAATGGCATACCCAGCTATATAACGCAAATACTATCAAACCTAATGAGAGAGATAGACCCCCAATACAATTAGAGCTTGAGATTTCAATGCCCCACTCTCAGCATTGGACAGATCATCAGTACAGAAAATCAACAGGAAAGCATTAGATTTAATTTGCACTATAGACCAAATTGATCTAATATATATTTTCAGGACATTTCTTCCGTGGCTATAGAATACATTCTTTTTCTCAGCACATGGATCATTCTCAAAGATAGGCTATATATTAGGCCACAAAAACAAGTCTTAAAAAATTCATAAAATTGAAATAATATAAAGCATCTTCTGTGACCACAAAAGAATAAAACTAGAAATCAATGAAAGGAGAAGCATTGGAAAATATTTAAACAAATGGAAAATAAGCAATATGCTTCTAGATAACCAGTGGGTCAATAAATAAAGAATATTGAAAAATTTCTGAAATAACTGTTAAGTAAAACACAACCAAACAAAATTTATGGAACATACCAAAAGTAATATAAACAGGGAGGTTTGTAGTTATATGTGTCTACATCAAAAGAGAAGAAAAACTTCAAATAAACAAGATAACATTGCATCTTAAAAAATTAGTAAAGCTCCCAGCACTTTGGGAGGCTGAGGCAGGTGGATCATGAGGTCAAGAGATCAAGACCATCCTGGTCAACATGGTGAAACCCCATCTCTACTAAAATTACAAAAAATTAGCTGGGCCTGGTGGTGCGTGCCTGTAATCCCAGCTACTCAGGAGGCTGAGGAAGGAGAATTGCCTGAACCCAGGAGGCGGAGGTTGCGGTGAGCCAAGATCGCGCCATTGTACTCCAACCTGGTTAACAAGAGTTAAACTGTATAAAAAAAAAAAAAAAAAAATAGTAAAGCAAAAGCAAACCAAGCCCAAGATTAGCAGAGAAAAAAAAAAAAAATAAATAAAGCTTAAAACAGAAACAAATGAAATAAAGAAAACCATGCAAAGGATTAATGAAACAAAAGTTATATTTAATAAATAAAATTGACAAAGTTTTGGACAGATAAGAGAAAAAAGAATACTCAAATTAAAAAATAATACAGAAGAAAAAAGATACATTACAACTGATACCACAGGAATTTGAAGTGTCATTAGCGGCTACTATTAGCAACTCCACACCAATAAATAGAAAAATCAAGAAGAAATAAGTAAATTTCAAGACACTTACAATCTACCAAGATTAATCTATAGAGACAGCTGAAACCTAAACAGACCAATAAAAAGTAATGTGACTGAAGCCATAATAAGATCTATTTTGGCCAAAATCAAAATAAGCTCAAGATCTTATGGATTCAGAGCTTAACTCCATGAAACCTTTAAAGAAGAACTAATACCAATCCTACTCAAATTATTCCAAAAAAAAAAGAGGAGGAAATACATCCAAATCATTATTTGAGGCTAGCATTAACTTAATACCAAAACCAGACAAAGACAAATCAGAAAAAAAAAAAAAAAACCTATAGGACAATATCAACAAATACTGAAGTGAAACTCTTAAAGAAAACACATACAAACCATCATTTTTGGCAAAGTGAGATTTATCCTAGGCATGCAAGGATAGTTCAACACACACAAATTAATTAATGTAATATTAATACATTATATGAAGAGAATAAACAAAAATAATATGATTATTTCAATTGATACTAAAAAGGCATGAGATAAAACTCAACATTTTTTATTATAAAAACCTAAAAAAAACTGGGTATATTGAAGTCCTTTCCTCCATCTATGGAGACAGATTAGTTTTTTTTTTCTTTAGAAAGAAGAAGATCATGTCCTTTAAGCACTCATAGATAGAGCTGGAGACCACCACTCTTACCAAACTAATGTGAGAATAGAAAATCAAACACTGTATGTACTCACTTATAAGTGGGAACTAAATAATGACAACATATGGACACACAGAGGGGAACAACATACACTGGGGCCTGTTGGAGAGTGCAGGATGGAGGGAGGAAGAGGATCAGGAAAAATAACTAATGGGTACTAGACATAATATCTGAATGGTAAAATAATCTGTACAACGACCCTCCTCATGACACTAGTTTCCTTTTGTAAGAAATCTACATGTATATGCCTGAACTTAAAATAAAAGTTTAAAAAAAATGGGTGCAGAAAGCACATAGCTCAATGTAATAAAAACCATGTATGACAGACCACCAGTATCATACTGGATGGGAAAAAACACTGAAAATCTTATCTGTAAGATTGGGAGCACAATAAAGATGCCCACTTTTGCAACCATTGTTAAACATAATACTTGAGTACTAGATAGAGCAATCAGAGAGAATAACAGAATGAAGGGCATCAAATTCAAGAGAAAGAAGTCAAATTGTTCTCGTTTGTGGAGGACACGATATCCTATATAGAAAAACCTACAGATTCCACAAAAAATGTTATAACTGATAAACAAATTCAGTAAAGTTGTAGAATACAAAATCAACATAAAAATTAGTATCATTTCTATATGCCAAGAGTGAACAAGCTGAAAAGAAATCGATAAAGCAATCTCATTTACAATAGCTACAAGTGAAATAAAATATGTAGGAATTAAGCAAAGCAATGAAAGATCTCTAATATAAAAAATTATACAATAGTGCTTCAAAAATTGAATGACACACAAAAAATTATTTTATGTTCACGAATTGAAAAAATCAACATTGTTAAACTGTCCAAACCACCAAAAGCAATCTACAGATTCAGTGCAATCTCTATCAAAATACCAATGATGTTCTTCATGGAATTTTTTTAAAAAGTGCCAAAGTTGAGGCCGAGGCGGGTGGATCACGAGGTCAAGAGATGGAGACCATCCTGGTCAACATGGTGAACAGCTAATTTTTTGTATTTTTAGTAGAGACTAAAAATACAAAAAATTAGCTGGGCATGGTGGCGTGTGCCTGTAATCCCAGCTACTCAGGAGGCTGAGGCAGGAGAATTGCCTGAACCCAGGAGGCGGAGGTTGTGGTGAGCCGAGATCACGCCATTGCACTCCAGCCTGGGTAACAAGAGCGAA
>CAUYOR010020092.1:0-16168 GCA_963573925.1 Callimico goeldii
TGGTCAACATGGTGAAACCCCGTCTCTACTAAAGATACAAAAAATTAGCTGGGCATGGTGGCGCGTGCCTGTAATCCCAGCTACTCAGGAGGCTGAGGCAGGAGAACTGCCTGAACCCAGGAGGCGGAGGTTGCGGTGAGCCGAGGTTGTGCCACTGCACTCCAGCCTGGGTAACAAGAGCGAAACTCCGTCTCAAAAAAAAAAAAAAGTTGGAAAGAAAAGTAATAGGTTGATACGTCAGTCAAATTTCCTCATAAAATCTTTAATGAGGAAGGCTGCAACTCCAGGCTGGAGAAACAGGGACGTATTTTCAGTACTAAGTCTAGTTCAAGTTTGTGCGAAGACGTAAGTGACCATTTTTGGTTGACTTTCTTTTCCCAAACTGTAAATATTATCTGCCAGGTCTACCTTCATCTCAAATGAGATTGTGCTGTATATCAGACAACAAATCTTGGTTATAAAAATCATACAAATGTAAAGTATTATTAAATATATTGTACCTTCTAAGTTAAGGGAATAAAGTTATTTGCTGTAGTGTCGGTAGCACCTAGGGCAAGCATGAGAACTGGCACGGGAGTCAGAGATATCACATGCCAGTCAAACATGTAACACTGACTGCTGAGATGGGCGCTTTCAGGGACAAGTGTAGTTTTTCAGGGGCTCCCCCGGCACACACTGTTCTGAATCCTCTTTCTGTGGAAGCTAGAATTGCAGCCTGATTCTCACAGTGAACAGATGTAGTGACTGTGACAAAACGCACCCACTATGCCAATAAATCTAATGAGTAACTCAAGCCAAGAAAGACACATATCATGTGCAAGGTGGTAAGCCCACAAACTTACAAAGGAGCAGAGCCATGTTGCACATGATATATGTTCATCAATAACAGATGACTGGATAAGCTAGCATGCATCCATCTGATGGAATGCCAACTAGCTAAAAAAACACTTTTAAATCATATTTCAAAACTTGGTGAAACACTCAGTTTTACATGAAAGAGTATGTAGAAAGAAGTTTACAGTTTCCCTTAATTTCCAGTTTTTTGCAGTGAACATATGTTTTTAACAAAACACTATTAGTACAGTGCAAAATGAAGGCATTTGTGTATCCAGACTGCATAAGGTATCAAACAGATCAAAGCTTTCTGTGCTACCTCCTCATTCCTCAGAGGCAAATGCTTGAGGGAGACAGTCTGGAAAAAGAAGGTAGACCAACATTAGTCAAGCAGCCTTTTCCTGGAAAAGGTAACCATGGGAGTCTAAGGCCGACGAGGTTCACTTTGGCCCCCATCCCATCAACCCAGGACAGCCAGGTCTCCTGCCAACAGCAGGGTCCTGGGGCTCTAGCCCACAGTCTACAACTCACTTCCACGCTGGTGTCTTCTTCTGTTTTGCAGTTTTTAGCTGTTTTTTAACAAACACCATATGAAGACTATGCATACTTAAGACCTCAGTGAATGTCACCCAAACACCACATGAAAATCTAGCTGGAATAAAGACATTTGGTTTCTGGATGGCAGATTCTGAGAGACTTCACCCACTTGCATATGATTTGCACGTCCTTTGTGATGAGAACGGTGTGCTCCATCAATCGATGCCACTGAGTTCTCAAGTTCCTGTTCCATCCAGAAGATGGAAGTCTGCCTAGAGTCAAGTTAAATCTGATTTTCTCAGAGACAGTCAAGTAAGTATGTCACCAGCAGCAGGACACTTGCCATCTGACATGGCAAGGCTAAGAGCTCTCATACAGACTTTCCATCTCCTTAGCCCACTCGCCCCCACTCAGAAGCCCTCAAGAGACACACAGTAATAATAAAAGTATTTGTGTATTTTCCCTATTGGGTTTCCAGAAATGTCATTTTAGTCACACCCTCCCACTCCCCATGTCTACATTCAAAATGCAACACCCCAACCAGAGTTGGTATAATGCAAACATTCCACGAGGAGTTAGAAAACATGGGTTCCAGCACAAACTTGAGCAATCTGCCACTCTGACTCTATTTTATTATGTGTAAAAGTAGATAATACCAGCACTGCTGAACCCACAGGGCAATAATTTTTAAAAAGCCAACAAATCTTGGTTAAAGAAATTATATAGGCTGGGCACCATGGCTCACGCCCGTAATTCCAACACTTGGGGAGGCCGGAGCAGGCACATCACTGGAGGTCAGGAGTTCGAGACTAGCCTAGTCAACATGGTGAAACTCCATTTCTACTAAAAATACAAAATTAACTGGGTGTGGTTGTGCACGCCTGTGGTCCCAGCTACTAAGGAGGTTGAGGTAGGAGAATCGCTTGAACCCGGGAGGTGGAGGTTGCAGTGAGCTGAGATTTTGCCATTGCACTCCAGTCTGGGGAACAACAGCGAGACTCCATCTCAAAAGAAAAAATTTATACAAATGGAAAATATTACTAAATATATTGTATCTTCTACAGTTTACAGACCAGCAGCCCTGGCTTCACCTTCCAGCTTGTTAGGAAGGCAGAATTCCAAGACCCACTCCAGAAATACTGAATCGGAATCTGCAATTGAACTAGATCCCCAGGTGACTCACATGTACACACACACACACACACACACACACACACACACACACACACACACACACACACTCAGTTTGAGGACTGAGCTGGAGGCCTGTAAATCCTAGCAGCATTATTTCTAAGAGCTGGAGTGTGAGCAAGAGGACCCAGTGGACAGAGTGAACTTAAAGTCCTATTTTTAGCAGTCTTTAGTTTTCCTGATGTTACTAATGTTGTCTGTTCTTTTCACTTACAGAATACGAGGTGTCAGAAAGCACACTTCGGAACTGTATCTTGGTAATTTCACAGCTAGGACAGGAACCCTCTCATCAGAGCTACGCCGAAAAGCTTTCTCCACAGGCTAGGATGACTACGTGGTCATGCATGTTTGAATTATGTTCCTGTTTTCAACTAAATATCTCTTACAGAAAGGTTCAAGGTACTTCTTTTAGAGTATTTGAGAAGTTTATTTTTTGAATAATTTATGTATTGCTTGCATAAGTTATAAGAACCATTTAGAAATCTTATTTCCTTAAGTATTAGTCTGTTCACATTTCTTGGAGGAACAGGAAGCTTTACTTTTTTTTTTTTTTTTTTTTTCTTTTTGAGATAAAAGTCTCATTCTGTCACCAAGGCTGGAGTGCAGTGGCACCATCTTGGCTCACTGCAACCTCCACCTCCTGGGTTCAAGAGATTCTCCTGCCTCAGCCTCCCGAGTAGCTGGGACTACAGGTGGCTGCCACCACGCATAGCTAATTTTTTGGTACTTTTATTAGAGACGGGGTTTCACCATGTTAGCCAGGATGGTCTTGATCTCCTGACCTTGTGTTCTGCCCACCTCGGCCTCCCAAAGTGCTGGGATTACAGGGGTGGACCACCACGCCCGGCCAAAAGCTTTACTTTCTTTTGAATCTTAAGAGGGGATAAGAGAAACACAAATTTTGTTACATACTAAAAGTTGGTTTTAAATAGACTTTGAGTCTTAGAAACTTCTGGAATATTCCTCCATGGAAATAAAATGATCATTCAATTCTGAATTCAGTCATGGAGGTCTAACCTATGAAGAGGTATTCACAAGAATTTTCTTTATTGATATGGTCCAGGAGAATAATGAGCTGCTTCTCCCTTCCCTAGCCCCTGGACACCCTCAGTGCGCCCCCAGCCAGGCACGCTGTCCATCTCCACCTTCCTCTGTTCAAAGAGGAGCAGCTGCCGCCTCCCAGGGAAAAGCCAGGTGCCCTACTGCAGTCCCCGCGCCACTGAACCACATTTCCTCTTCTTCAGAGCTCTTCTCTTAGCTGGAGATGGCAGGAGGGCCCTCATCCAACCAAAGTCACACCGAAAATCCGTAAGCTCGGCGAGGCTGTCCAGTTGACTTTTGTCACCCTGGCCTCTAATAGCCACACCATTGCTGCTGCCCAAGAAATACCTATTAAATGATGAATCACTAAAACATTTTTAAAACATGATGCTTATTAACACAACTCAACCTCCAACTGGGGGGAATTTCAGGCTCTGGCCTCTAGTGAAAATTCTGGGAGAGAAGGGGCTGGAGGCAGGAATGGCACCACTGGGCAGGGCAGCTCTGTCTCCAGGGCTAGCTCTGAGATCAGCTCCTCTCAGGCAGTGACCACATTACTTCCCCTAAATCCTTTACTTTCTTTACTTCCAAATCCAGATTCTTTAAAATCTCCAAGTTTCCTTGCAACTCCTTAGGCAGGGGCAGTGAAGGACTTACTTATTCACTCGTTCAAATATTATATAGTTATTGAATTTCTAATGTCTCTCAGGCATTGTTCTAGGTCTTGAAAAAACATCTGCCCACAGAACAAAGCCCCTGCCCTCCCAGAGCTTATATTTAGTGGAGGAGACAAAACTGTAAGACAAGGTCATGATGGAGGTGATGAGGAA
The DNA here is from genome assembly GCA_963573925.1 of Callimico goeldii. NCBI lineage: Eukaryota > Metazoa > Chordata > Mammalia > Primates > Cebidae > Callimico > Callimico goeldii. Next base: position 4,434 of record CAUYOR010020092.1, read on the forward strand.
GTCGGGGAGATAGTGGAAGAGATGCCACTCTAGACAGGCTGGGCAGAGCCCCTGCTGCAGAGGGGACAGTTTAGCAGAGATCGAGCTCTGAGCACACGGAGAAGCGCATCCTAGACAGAGGGAGCAACAAGGCAAGGGCCCCGAAGCAGGGGGAGCTGGGCACCCTAGCAGGGTGGGCACTGGGTGGGCGAGGCTGTGCGGTCGGTTTTGAAATAGTGCTCATTTTTTTTCTTTTTGTCGTGTTTTGTTTTGAGGCAGGATCTAACTCTGTCGCCCAGGCTGGAATGCAGTAGCGCAATCTCAGCTCACTGCAGCCTTGACTTTCCCAGACTCAGGTGATCCTTCCACCTCCGCCTCCCAAGTAGCTGGGACTTACAGGCATGAGCCACCATGCTCAGGTAATTTTTTGTAGAGATGGGGGTCTTGCCGCCTTGCCCAGGCTGGTCTTGAAATCCTTGGGCTCAAGTGATCTACCCACTGCGGCTTCCCAAAGTGCTGGATTACAGGCGTGAGTCACTGCACCTGGCCTCATTAAAAAAAAAAAAAATTTATGACTTCCACCTAATCCCATCCTTCCACCTAACAGGACACTGAGCCCTTAATTAAAACTTTGGGTTACACTCATCGTGTTTCATACACAACAATTTAGTCTAGAAACTCATGAGATCTTGTGACCACAAAGTGGCTGGGAGGATGGCACGGATAGAAGACCCACCACTGAGCAGCTGGAGGGGTGCAGGTCCAATCAGACAACAAGACCACTTCCAGAAGGTGCTTTCCCTAAAACTAAGCTAGCATTCACACTTAACCCTTGCAACAACTTCCTACATTGACAAACAACAGAATTTTGCTGTATGACTTTCAGCTTCTCAGAAAAACGTGTTCTCCCTTTGATATGCCTAATTAGGCTAGTCAAACCAGGAATCAAAGCAGTTTCTGGGGAGGAAGGTAGAAAGTTCTGTTTTCAGTTGGGCTACGACTCGTGCCGATCATTTTATACTACAAAAGCTTTTGCTGGCGTTGGCCTCAGACTCAGTGCTTTGAAAGCTGGGTGCAAATGTGTTTTATGGGCAAGTGGTGCTGGGGGCGTCCACTCGGGAAGTGGTTAGGAGACCAGTTGCCTCACCTGCCTGCTGGAGGGACCTCCATCTCCCTTACTCTCCCTGCAGTGGTACTGTGCACATCTGGGGAAAGAGGCCATCGCTAAAACACTTTGAAAGGCATGCACGCACGCACGCACACACACACTGCTCACGGAGTATCCGCAGCATGGAATTCTAGTGCTGTGCACCTCAGTTACAGACATCCAATTTTTTAAAGTGTCCATAATTTATAGCAAGAGATATTTGGGCAAACGCAGAAATTATACACAGTCACTGAAACTAAGTTTATAAGAGTCAAAAATTGGAAAGAGCCTGATTAACAAGAATTGTAAACTGCTTGACTTCCAGCAAGAGAGAGCTGGTTACATCCATGCGGAAGCCTTGAAAACATGCTGTGCTGGGAGAACATACACTGCACACGGGTGAACAAAGGAATCTGAAATGACGATGAACGGAGTATTAGCAGTAGTGACCTGGTGAATTTTGTTCTTATGCACTATTTAAAATTTTTATGAATTATGTCATTTTTATGAGAAAAAGATTATCTGAATTTTAGAAAAACAAGGATAGAGAGATGGAAGATAGGAAATCTTTACTAACCACCTCCTCTTCTGTTCCTCACCTGCCAGAGATTGTAAACTGAGAAGCCACAAGAGCCAGTGAACTTCCCCTCCTTGGTGGAGACTCTCACAGGAGAGAAGTCCTGGAAGATGGAAGTGGCCTCTCCTGTGCAACTGAACTCTCACTCCTTAGCATCAAGTTTGCAGCCCTCCCTCATCTGCCTCATTTTAAGTACCCTTGGATTTGACCCTGCTCACCCTTCCTCATGCTGTTTAATTTGCGGGGTTATCTCAGCCTCGAGTGTCCTCCTAAGCCCTTTAGGGATGTGGCTCACCCTTCAAGGCCCCAGCTAGAAATGTTCTCCTTCCACTATTGGAACCTCCATGATCTTAGTGTTGTATCTTGCAGTCTAGTTTGTTACAACCATGCCCACCTCCATAAATAATGTCATGGAGATGCCATCTGGGCTAGGCCTTGGGGAAAAAAATCTGGGCAAGAGGAATGACAGCAGGAGAGAGGAGGATGTGCCCAGCTGCATTTCGAAAACAGTGAGGGCTGGGCCGGGTGCGGTGGTTCATGCCTGTAATCCCAGCACTTTGGGAGTCTGAGGTGGGTGGATCACCCAAGGTTAGGAGTTCAAGACCAGCCTGGCCAACATGGCGAAACCCCCTTTCTACTAAAAACACAAAAAATTAGCCGGGCATGGTGGTGGGCACCTATAATCTCAGCTAGTCGGGAGGCTGAGATGGGAGAATCACTTGAACCTGTGAGGCAGAGGTTGTGGTGAGCCAAGATCTTGCCATCCATTGCACTCCAGCCTGGGGAACAAGAGTGAAACTCCGTCTCAAAAAAAGAAGAAAGAAAAGAAAGAACAAGCACTTCTAGATGGGTCCAAGAGTGGCTGGAAAAGCAGTAACTGGCTGGAGAAATTTCAACAGATTTTTTCTTAAGACAAACCTGTTGGTCAACCCCAACTGACATAAACATCTCGCATCTTTTTCCCTACAAGCTTGTATTAGAATTTGGAATATTGAGACCTGCCCTCCATCTCAGCCGGGCATCCCGAGGACTTGCCTGCATTTTCCCATAAATTCTCCCATATTCGAATTCACTCATGTCATCCATTTATCGCTGCTAGAATGGCAACTGCACGCTTTGTGTCTTTTACTTCCCAAGAGCCCAGAACAGTGCCTGAAGCCTAGTAAGCATCATCAATGTGCAAAAATGAAGAATTTACTTCAACATGATGTCCACCTGCCCTGTGCTTCTCAAGCTCCCCTACCAAGTAGCTGAGAAGACAATTCTGCTGTACTTCCATTCTGAAAAAGGTAGGGAGAGTCAGGAAGCAAGAATGGAAAGGGACAATCTCTGATTGTCGAGAAATGTGGTCTTTTCAATCACTCAGTAGAACCTGCGTCTATGGAAAATTCTGCCCACTCACAACCTGAAGCCCACCGAGGCACCAGGGTAAAACAGTGTGCACAAGCACTTACTATGCACCACTGAAACGGTACTTGCATGCAAAGCTTCCATCAGGCAAGAGGAAGATGAGGGACAGAGCTGACGAGGGAAGAGTTTATGTGCAGTGAGCGCTCAGCAGTCATGAAAACCTATGGAGAAACCACCGCCACCTGTCCCTAGCTCAGAATCAGCTGCCCTTGGAGGATTTTCACCCCATCCCTGGCACTTCCCTCCCATCACTGCCTTCTTATTCTTGCTCCAAGTTTCAAACCTATAAGGTGGTCATGAACCTCATGATGAAAGAGAGCCAGGAAGGCCAGAGGGAGAGAATGAGGCACAGAGAGAAAAGGCTTTTATTAAGTCTTTTACTCCACTCAGACCAAATTCCAATTCTTTTTTGCCAGAATTTAGGATTTACATATCATATATAATACTAAGTGTAAGATTAGCCGCTGATGGCAGTTTTCTTAATTTTAGAAGAAATGGCAGCTACTGAATTAATCCTATTTAACCTCAATTTAAACAGATAAATCTAAAAAAAAAAAATCCAAGGAGGAGACAAAAATTACAATTTGTTACAATGACTTCTTAGAGACATGAACAAAAACAACACAGGAATGGCTTAGGCTGGTAGGTGTGAAAAAGCAATGCTCCAACACCTGCCTTAAACGCCCTAAGATCATCAAGGAATCCAACCACTCAGGAGTTCGATCAAGCCACCCAGCCAGAGACCTGCCGAATCAGGCCCCAGGATAACTCGAGAGGCACACTCTGGGCTTTCCCAGAGCCCTTGGAAAGGTAATTCCTTATTTCTGAAAGTGGAAAAACTCCCTGACAATGATCTCAGTATTTTCTAGATTCCACAATTGGGGCTTTTATAATGGCACGCTAATCCGTTCTGTGATGTGTTTCTAAAGTCAAAATGGGGCCGCAAAAGGTCACCGAGAACCATTTGAGGGCTAAAGAAAACCCCAATTCCTAAGGGAAAACTTCTGAAATATTACCTGACTAAAAACGGAGCTTGCTTTGGAGGGAGACTGAGACAAACTCCCTGCTTCTGTTCATCAGCAACACAGTCAGAAACTTGTGCTTTCTCTTCAAAATAAAAAACTGCAAATCTACGCAATTTTTGGTCAGGTCATATTTTAGGTAAAATCATTTCAATAAGTATTGATTTAGCATCTTTTCTCTGCTGCAAAATTGGGAATGTTCAAAATAAATTTTAAAAAATGTTAATGGCAAAGTATTGCCTTCCAGAGTTGTGGAATTTAAAAGCCCTTGCTCAGTTTTCATACCCACGGGAGGAGTTGCAGAGTAATACTATAAATGAAGTCCAAAATATCCCTTGTACCAATTTCAATTTATTCAGTAATTTCATTCTTGCTTTCAAGTCCCAGAGAATACAGAAAGCAGGTGTCTGCCCCACTAATCATAGCCCAGGGTTTAATAATTCAATGTTGGGCCTCCTAGGAAAAAGTCTCCAAGGAGAACACTTAATGTAGCCTATGGCAAGCTTCCCCTAATGAGCAATTCAGCACGAGTTTTGCAACATCCTGGGACATAAAAGGAGGCACTTCGGAGAATTGTGAAACTGACTAGAGATCACTGACTTCCTCTGAACTTCCTGCCTGCTGGCATCCATTGAGGAAGGTCGTCAATCCCAATCTTAAAGAGGCCAAGGAAGAAATCTCAGTATCTTTCTTGGAAATTTTCTCCTTGACGCAGTATATACACAGCACTTGGCCCAGTGGCTGGCACTCAATCAGGCGAGATATAAAAATGGGTATTCAGCTTAAATTTTTCTGGAAAATGCCCTTCCACTGGGAAGATGAAGACAATCACCACACAGCCCAAATGCATCATGGATTCAGCCTCGGCTTCTCTTCCTTCAGGGCCCTTTCGTACAGTTCTTTAATAAAAGTAGTCTTGTCACACAAAACTACGACATATACAGGCAGTCTTAACCTTCGAATTGCAGATGATCAGAAATAAAAATAATACAAGTTATAACCATTGCATCATTTTTGGTCATTTACTAGTGTTCAATTAGTTTTTTGCAGATTGGTGGCTATGGTACAGGTTGAAAAATTATCCACATCGCTTCTTGGCCTTCTGGCTAAGATCAAGTGTGAAGTTATCTGCAAGGTAACATAGATGATTTCCTCAAAGCCCGTGTTGTCGTGATCTTTGCGTTACCTGAGGCTTCCGTGCTTTTTCACATGTAACTTTCAGAAACCTCAAGAGACTTCCAGAAAGAATTCTTGGACAAGCGTTGGTTGAAACAGAATGGTACCGGCTGTCATTTAACCTCTACCACATTAGGTTTTTTAAAACAATGTCTCCCACCACACAGCAATGCTGAAGTAATTATCTAAACTTTCCCAAACTGTTCTTGGAGACCCAGATTAGTTTCCTGTGAGTTATGGTTTATGAGATAAAGAAAAGCAAACAGGTCCTCTAGGCAAAACTGAGACCTGAAGATGCTAATATTTACTGCACAGTTCCAAGAATCAGCAGCTGTCATTCTTCTGACTTGACAAACCAATACAAAAATTTTTTTTGTATCTTTAGAGAACTCAGGATTACAAACTTTTTATTTTATCAAGTAAGAACACAGAATAGAGAAAAGGACATGAAGGTTTAAGGAACAATCTTTAAGGCTGAAAAAAATGAAGCCCCATCCTGTCCTATTCTTTCCTATTTTGCCACAGGTTGGCAGCTACCTTCCACCAGCCATTCAGGAACTGTGGGGACTCCTGGTACTCAAGTCCCCTTGGCCTTGGCCTTGGCCTCGGCCTTGGCCTCGGGGCTGCAGGACACAGCTTACACACCAGCCCTAATCACTGCTGAGTCAAGATGGGGTCTCCACCCACTCCCTTTCCCACCCCGTTCCTACTAACTCACTCCCACTGGTAACAGGACAGAAAAGTTGCAGAACACTGATTTAGATAATTATATTTATAGGATCTTCTTCTTCATTTCCTTTCCTTTAATGCACATGTATTTTTTAAACAAAATTTACTTACTAAAAACTCCTTCACAGTATAAAAAGCTACTTTATTTAAACAAAGTTGGCTCCATGCACAGAAAACTTGATATTCATTTCCAGCTGCCCCAACCTCAAGCACTTGGTAATGACAGCCAAAAGATGTGAAACTCTCACTGGAGAAATACATGGACCCTGTTTATAGTTTTTATACATGGAACACAAACACAGAAAAGCAGCTTCTGAAAATACTTGTACATTACATGAAAGTAAAAATAGCATCATGCTTTAGAATGTTGCTCAAAAAATCATTTCAAACGACTAGGTTTTAAATAATTAGGCCACTTAATTTTTATTAGAGCAAGAGTCATAAAATGATTGAAGACTATATATATCCTTTTACACAAAACACATTTGCAGGGTTTCTAAAAAGCTATATACAAAAGAAAAAGTTTAGAATATCCTATTTTCAATGTCAGAGTAATTTGCTAATATTTCTAAGGGTTACATCAGCTTTTATTTTTTTTTAAGTAAGACCTACCTGGATAGTCAATGAGGGTTCGGTGTAGGTTCACGTGGGATTGCAAACTTGGTCTATTCTTTTGAGGAATCTTGCTTTCAAAATCTTACTGACATGACCACTTTCTCTATATGTGATCGGTTTTGCTGGTGTCTAAAGGTCATACATGGGTCTCTTCAACCACCTCCTTAACTCAGAACTCCAGAAGCCAGTGAGCTCCAGAGAGGCTTTCCCATGCCTCAGGTGTGCTGAGGTCCATTCCTGGCCTCAAAGGATATGGTGGTTAGAGGGAAGAGTGGACACCAACACCCCGCAGAGGGCCTGGCATGGAGCAGATGTCCAGTGGAGACAACTGTCATGTGCACAACTAAAAGGCTACCTTTAAAATACAATGGTGGCTGGGCGCAGTGGCTCATGGCTGTAATCCCAGCACTTTGGGAGGCCAAGGTGGGCAGATCACCTGAGGTCAGGAGTTTGAGACCAGCCTGGCCAACATGGTGAAACCCCATCTCTACTAAAATTACAAAAAATTAGCCAGGCATGCTGGCGGGCAGCTGTAGTCCCAGCTAATTCGGGAGGCTGAGGCAGGAGAATCACTTGAACCTGGGAGGTGGAGGCTGCAGTGAGCTGAGACTGTACCACTGCACTCCAGTGCGGACAACAAAGTGAGACTTCATCTCCAAAAAAATAAATAGATACAATGCAGCAAAATGTTTACAGACAAACATTAGACAACCCAGACCCTTAAGCCCACATCTATTCTATTTCCCTACAAGAATCTGCAGGAAGCTAGAGGGAAATGAATGGCAACAAGTAGCCTCTACCGTGAGGCAACTGAAAACCTCTCAACCCCAGAGCGCAACACGGCAATGGGAGGGAAGAAGATGGAACAAACTGTGATGCTTCTATCTCAACTTACGACAAAAGGGCTAAAGTTGGGCAACATTTTAAAGGGCTAGAAAGGAACTGTACTGTGACTACTTGGCAAAGAAAAGCAACATGGATAGACAGGACTCTGATTTTTTTTTTCTTTTGAGATGGAGTCTCGTTCTGTAGCCCAGGCTAGAGTACAGAGTTCACAGGTATGAGCCACAGTGTCCAGCTAAGTTTTGTATTTTTTAGTAGAGTCAGGGTTTCACCATGTTGGCCAGTCTGGTCTTGAACTCCTGACTTCGTGATCTGCCTGCCTCAGCCCTCCAAAGTTCTGGGATTACAGGCGTGAGCCACTGTGCCCAGCTTGATTTTTTTTTTTTTTTAAGAGATGGTCTCATTCCATCACCTGGGATGAAGTGCAGTGACACGGTCATAGCTCACTGCAGCCTCAAAATCCTGGGCTCAAGCGATCCTCCTGCCTCAGCCTCCCAAACAGCTGGGACTACAAGCACATGCTGCCACGCCCAGCTAATTTTTATTTTTTGTAGAGACAGGATCTTGCTATGTTGAGCAGGCTGGTCTTGAACTCCTGGCCTTGGGCAATCCTCCTGCCTTGGCCTCCCGAAGTGCTAGGATTACAAGTGTGAGCCATCACACCCAGGCCTGATCAATTTTAGACTCTTCTGTGCTTGCTGTTATTCCCACATTTCTATCAACATCAGGGAGAAGGAGTGAGGGCAGAGAATGCGGATCCGGGCATGGTCTCACTCGGGCTCCTCTCTCAGGAACTCTCTCTCTGCAGATGCGAAACAGTGAGGCACACATTGCAAAAGACCAGACACAGTACTTCAAAAGCATGCACAAAACCCCTTCACATCTGAATACATGACAATGACTTTCAGGCCAAGCGGACTGCCCCAGCTCCCCTCCTGCTGCTGGGTTCATCTGCAACAGACAGGAATGTTTGCAAGGTGACAGCTGTATTTTTCTTACATAAAAGATCTGTTTCACAAGGTTATTTTATCCAGCTACAGGTCCAATGCATAAAAGAGAGTGCCATCCTGTCTCATGTACAAAGAGCAGCGCCGCCTGGATGCCTCCCGAAAGTGCGGTGGCGCCACTCTGATGGTGCTCTCCCATCTCTCCACTCAGTCCCAGTGTTAAGTTTCTTCAGGCTGCTTGATTCTTCCACAATGCGCCTCTTGGTGAGGCTGTATTTTGCCGGAAAGTTCCAGTGAACGATGTAACAGGTGGAGGATCCCAGATCCCAAAACAGAGACTGGAACCGTGCAAAGGGACTGTTGTGCTGAAACACATTTCTAACCCGATCGTCAGGTGCATCTGTCTGTTAAATGCCCACTACACTTATAAACGAATTAATCCAATTCAGAAATAACCATACAATTGTAAAATCTGAAAGGAATAAGGAAGGAATTATCTGTGAATCTTGCCAATTTTCCTGAAAAGGTGCTGCAGATTTAACTGTTACAAAACAACAGAATCCTAAATTTCTAGTCACTGCTATAATTTGAAGTACACATGTTATACCGTAAATGTGATACCCCAAGACATAAGAAAAAGTCACACTTAGGGAGAAAACCTTCATAATAGTTAGAAATGTTAGCAGAAATACATCATTTAAAAAACAGGACATTAGTACTCAACTTAACGAAATAAACCCACTAAGCCAGCAGGAGGCATCGCCTGGGAGGACTGAGGCTCAGCATGCCTTAGTGTCTTAGCCTCGGCTTCTATCCCCTGTGCTTCTGGGGCAGCCCTTTGCAGAGAGTTTCAGTCCATTTCATTAAGAAGCTCTTCACTGGTGGCTGTCTGTTTTATGCGTGGAAAGGCAGTGAGTACCTTCAAGACCTGACGCTCCATTGCAAGGCGACAGAGAACCAATCACGAATGGGCACGAGAACAGAGTCAGATGGTGGGCCGAGGTACAATGAAGAGGATCATCTGACTCCAGGCTTCCTGACACGTGACCAGCACCAGTCCATACACCCACAGAAACCAACGAAGACGTATATCTGTGCAGTCTTCCCAGGAAAAAAATCCATAGATTTCTTCAGATTTTCCAAAGACTTTGTCTGAAACTTCCAAAATAAAAAGAACCATTGTTTCAGGCTCATTTTCTCTGGGTGTTCCTATGTATTTAGTGCACCTGAACTCATAAGGATGTGTTCATCCCTGGGTAAAGAGTCAAAAAATTCCGAATTCTCTTGATATACCGGGCTGTGAAGTGCACAGAGCCAGAAGGTGGAGATTCCCCAAGAGACACATACTGAAACGCTTTTCTAGTACAACTGAGGCTAACACAAAATCTGAATAAAAAATGTAAGGCTTTATTTGGAATCTTATTTCCCTATGTCTAGACCTGTTCTATTTCTAGCAAGTTTCTAGGAAGCAATCACCAGACCCTGACTGTATTCATGCCATCATCTCCCCTATGTTCAGTTGTCCACATTATTTTCTAAAGTTATACAACATGGGCAAAAGACCTTTATTAATATTTTCTCTGATATCTAATATATTTATTTTTAGCTAAGTTAATCTTTGAGCCGTACATCCATTCAGAACATACCAGAACAAAATCAAATTCATTGTTTGGAAATGTATCAATACTTGCAAAGATCACATGCCACTACCCTTAAGATACTGCAGCCCACTAATATGAGCCGCCCAACCTCATAGCTCCAGGCCACCCACAGCTCCAGGCCATGCGTGCACCAACTCATCCTTCCCAGGAAACTCACTTCCTTCCCTGAGAGCACTTTAAGAGAGCTCTGGGTGAGTTTGTCCCCCAACCCCACCACCACGTCTTATTCTTAGGCTCTGAAGTCGTTCCCTCTTGGGTCTCTTTCATTTGTGCTCACAGTTTTCAGAATCTAAGATGGTCTTTAAACTATTCATTCCAGTAGGGACCACGTTTTCTCCTGCCTGGTTAATTCCTTCTGGGTGTATCAAATGGCTGGGCCCAGTCAATACTGCGGCTAGAATTGGCTAAGAGGAAACACCTCTCTTGACGAAAGTATCATAGAATGAAAGTTTCTAAAAGCCAGCTAAATGAGAAAGCAACTAAACAGACAATAGATGTTCAGATTAAAATTTAACATGACTTTTAAAAACCTATTTAATGTGGGTTTTTTGTTTTTACTTTTGAGATGGAGTCTCACTCTGTGACTCAGGCTGGAGTACAGTGGCACAATCTCAGCTCACTGCAATCTTCACCTCCCGGGTGCAAGGTATTCTCCTGCTTCAGCCTCCTGAGTAGCTAGGATTACAGGCATGTGCCACTATGCCCAGCTAATTTTTTTTTTTGAGACGGAGTTTCGCTCTTGTTACCCAGGCTGGAGTGCAATGGCGCGATCTCGGCTCACCACAACCTCCGCCTCCTGGATTCAGGCAATTCTCCTGCCTCAGCTCCTGAGTAGCTGGGACTACAGGCACGCGCCACCATGCCCAGCTAATTTTTTGTATTTTTAGTAGAGACGGGGTTTCACCATGTTGACCAGGATGGTCTTGATCTCTTGACCTTGTGATCCACCAGCCTTAGCCTCCCAAAGTGCTGAGAGTTTAGGCATGAGCCACTGTGCCTGTCCTTTATGATACATCTTTCTAATCTATTAGTGTTTTTGAATTGGAAGTGTGTTGCTTGTAGGCAGCATATATTCGGGTAATGTTTTTTTTAAATCCATTTTGCCAATCTTGGTGTTTTGATTTGCCTTTTAACCCACTTACATTTAATTTGCTTACCAATATGATATGCTTCACTTCCACCATTTTGTTACTTCTTTTCTGAATGCTATAATTATGTCTTTTTAAAAATTTCTCTATTTCTGCCCTTGTGTGAATTAGATAGTTCTTAGTACACTTTTTAAATTCCCTTATCATTTGTTTTTATATATTTTCTGGGGTTATTTTCTTAGTGGCAGTATCTGAAATTAAATCTTTAAAAATCTAGTTTGAATTAATACTAAATTTTGGTAGTAAACAAAAAATTTTCTCCAAAATATCTTGCTTCTCTTCCCTCTCTTTTGAACTATTAGTGGCATAGACATTATATTTTATGTGCTATTAATCCATCAACACAGCCTTATAATTAGAGCTTAATGCAGTAGTCTTTTAAAACAAACAAGCAAAGAAAAGAATTACAAAAAATATTTTTATACTGTCTTTCATAGTACCTACTTAGTTACCTTTATTGGTACTCTTTTATTTATTTCTT
>CAUYOR010020093.1:0-36699 GCA_963573925.1 Callimico goeldii
CCCTCCCTCCCTGCTTCCCTCCCGCTTTTCTCCCTTCCTTCCTTCCTTCCTTTATCCCTTCCTTCCTCCCTACCATCCTCCTTCCCTCCCTTCCTGCCTTCCTCCCCCCCGCCCAAAAAAAAGAATCTAGTTATCTTATTCTTCTTTGTATTCAACTGTTGGAAGCAAAGCCATCTCAGTGTATGTGTTCTATTTTCAGTTCTTTACATGCTGCTCAAATAGAAATAACTGCCTAAATGTAATAGAATAATTGTGCACACTTAAACTCACTTTAGCCAAGTTGGAAAAAAATACCTCACTTCAAAACTTCCTGGGTGTCTGAGTAATTTTATAAAATAGTTATTTATTTCCTTTTGAGAGAAAGTAGAATAAAATGTCTTTAACATTCTATAGTCAAAAAGATGGTAACTACAAAGTGACCTTTTTAGGACTTTGTCATTTCTTGTAAAAATGGGAGAATCTTATTTTCTTTTGTTAATAATTTTCTTCAAAATAACTCAAACTTTAGATTGTCACAATATTAAATAAATGTAAACAACCCCATTTTTTAAAAAAGATAAAAGAACAACTTTGATGCTACAGTTAAGTGAAAATGACACAATTTTGAAATATATCACAAATAACTTTTTCTCATGCATAGAATAATCAAAAATGAATGAAGAGACTCTACAGAGTTATATAAAATCACAATACATAGGAAAAGAAAAAATATAGACATTTCTAGAATGTGAAATAAAACTCAACAGTATATTTAAAAGCACACTCTAAACTGAAAAGCACTTTCCTCATTTATTAATAATATTAACATTTATGTAAATCTTTTATTGTGTACAGAAAGAAAACTCTTGATTTCTAAATTTTGTCAAAGTACACTGTGGTCTTCTATTACGCATACACTGTTCTCAAGTGGATCTGATCCTTGGGAGAAAATAAACTCTTCTTTGCAAACTTATTTGAATATTCCTTGATTAAATAGCAAATTGCAAAAGTATGATGGACTTGAGGTCATTGGAAACTGATCGATACAGATGGCCAGCACAAATACTAGATATGCCAAAGAAGTCATAGAATCTACTAATTGTTTGTCGTATTCCCCTTTATATTAAAACTAATCCTAAACTTCTTTTCTTTTTATGATTACAGATCACTTTGTGGGCTGGGCACAGTGGCTCATATCTGTTATCCCAGCACTTTGGGAGGGCTAGTTGGGCTGATTACTTGAGGCTAGGGGTTTGAGACCAGTCTGTCCAACATGATAAAACCCCTTCTCTACTAAAAATTTTAAAATTAGCCAGACATCATGTTGGGCACCTGTAATCCCAGCTACTTGGGAGGCTAAAACGGGGGATCGTTTGAACCTGGGAGGCAGAAGTTGCAGTGAGCCAAGATTGCACTATTGCACTCCAGCCTGGGTGACAAGAGTGAAACTTTGTCTCAAAATAAATAAATAAATAACCACTTTGTGGAAAAGATCTACAATTGCTGAAAGAAATTCTGTGTTTTTTCAAATGCAAAATACTTTCAATAATCATTTCCAGACAGTTCAAGGAATTGTGCTGGCAGCAAAGGGAATTTCTGTGTTTTGAAACACAATTTTGGTAATTCATTCTTCAGATTTTTGGTTTTATTTTCCAGTGAGTTTTCTGTGTCATCAATGACTTCTTCCACAAGAGCTTGTGAACTTTATTAAGCCTTACAAGACTGATAAAGACCACAGTTACCTTTTTGTATTTTTTGTTATGAGAATGAAACAAAGTGACCAACACCAACATGAATAAGGAAAATTCAAAGATGTTTTATTCAAAAACAGTTTCATTCAATGGAATGTGATTAGAGTCTACAAAATTATGAATTTAGTGTGCTATCAAATTTCAGAAGTTATATCAAAGTTTCTTCATTTAAACTCTAAAAGCAATATCCAACAAGTATCCTACTGCACGTTTTCCAGGATAACCCCATGAGGCAGCATGTCGTGAATCTTAAATTTTGGCTTTTCATAAATGACTATATTGTTTTAGAGTAGAGTACTGTGTTTAGAAAAATAATGTCCTTTCTGAAGGAAATTAAATGTGTATCTTATTTAAAAATTCAGTAGGGAACACTTGTTTTGTCAGGATGGCATGTCTTATTGTTATATTCTGCCTCAATGGCTACACTCAGGTTCCCTGCTGCCATTATAAGTGAGTATGAAGCCACTTCTCTGGTGGGAATAGCTCTAGGACTGACATTTCATTACAATGCCGGGTGCTACTGTTCTACCAAATACAACAAAACTAATGGTTCACCTCATTCACTTCTCATATTAAGAATCTCAAAGGAGACAGAAAACAAAATACAGCTTAGGTTTATGTAGGAAAATTCAATTTGTAATTTTACCATTTTTGCATCTATTTTGCATTATTGTTTATGGGCACCTGACGGCTTTTATACCTAAGGATCATCAACATTACAATTTTTGTCAAATTACTGCTGGAAGTTTACATAAGCAAATCTAATTCAAAATCTTGTCTTCTTAGATATTATTTATTTTTCCATGACTAACAATATACAGAGTATGTACGATGAACAATGGGAGTTAATTTGCTAAGAATTTAAGAAACAAAATATTTCTCACTGATTAGGATTTAGTTTCTGTAGTCATTTTACCTTACAAACTACCTTTCTAAATTTACTTTCTTAGCTTATTCTGCATGTACTTCACTAAGCTTGAAAGATTTATTAATCAAAGAAAATGACCCAGGCAAGTCTCAATTATTTTAAGGGATTTATATGCCAAAGTTAAGACAGCACCTGGAAAAAGAATGCAGAACCACAGGAAAAATCTGTGTCCTTCGCTTTTTTGGAAGAGAGTCTGAGCACCTCAATATTTAAAGGGAAAGGGGTCTGTACTGAGGGAAAGAGGAAAAAAGAAAAGTACGGGTAGGTAAGAAGCAAATGGTTGCATTCGTTTGAGTCTTTGATCAGCATTCACTTAATATACATTTTACATGTGAGGGGAGATAGAATAGTCACTTATGCATTTGTCCTGCACTCAGTGAATGAGCATTTTTACATAAGATCAAATAAACATAGGGCCAATGAATTAATCTAATATGCATTTGGTTCAGGTGAGCAGAGGGATGACTTCCAGTTCTAACCCTTGTTCCATACCTGTGAAGATAACTAAGTTATTAATTTATGCTATCAGAGTAAAATTCAACAGAACTGTTTTAGGATGAAGATCTCTGGGCCCATAGGAATTTCCTGGTGGGCAAATTGTGATGGACATATATAACTTTTTAATCTTTGTAGCTATCTTACATAGGGGCAAAACAAAAGGCAATTTGCATGGGGCAATTCCCAGCTTGACTTTTCCTTTTGTCTTAGTGAGTCTGTGGCCCTGGGATTTATTTTCCTTTCATAGACTCTATCTGCTTGCCTTTTTAGAGGTACATGTTGCTTTAGTAAGTGTCCTATTTCATTTGAAGTAGTGCAATGAGAAGAAACATACTGTAACTTGTCCTAGTTGCCAGTAATTGAAAGTTTCATAGTAGAAAACCACAATTATTTTATTGGTTTGTTGTAGAAGCCGAATCATGAGATAGAGTGCTTTTGCTTTCATACTTTATCCAGTAGGGCTCATCATCATTTTTTCCCTGTTAATCAATATGTTTTGCAATGTAGTAAAAAACATTTGTTTATTCATTGCCCCATTTATTCAATCAATAGTTATTGCATGCCTTTATGAGTTACTACATAAAATAATCAATCGAAAATTGTGAGGCTTAAGGGCCTTAATATTAGTTACTCTTATGTTTTTGTCAATTCAGTTCTAATGATGAATAATAAAGAGCATGTTTGAGAAAGATAACTAAGTGATATTCAATGGAAGATACACATCATTTGATAAAGTTCATCAGTTAAAGCATTTCAGCAAACTTACCAGATATCTTCTCTATTTAAATCTTGTAAGTTATTTATTAAATAAAGAGAAAATTTTAAACTATATGATGAAAATAAATTTTGTTTTGAATACCCTCTAACTTTGTCTCTCTACGTTCAAATAAAAGTGGCGATATGCCCAAAATTTTGAAAAAAGTTTCTTTAACAAGAAAACATAAGATGCACTTGCCTGATTAAACAAAATTTCCTCAGAGAGTTGAAAAGATGCTATAAAATTTGAAATTGATAAGTCAACCATTTTGGAAGATTTCAGATAAATCCATAAGTTATTTGCATATCCATATTTAATTTCATGTCTTATATTCAATTTAACTTATTGCATGATTTTTCACTGAAATTATGAAATTATTAATACTTAATTTCATACTCTGCATGTCCATCAAAGTAACACAGATTAAATTTGCTTCTGTTGAATAGTTTTTGATGAAAATATTCAAAATATGAATGTATTATCTTGGACAGATTAAATTTGCTAAAAACATGGAGAATTAAGATCTATTTCTTCATTAAATATACCTATATACATTTAACAACAGATAGAAAAGAGTAGTTGAATAATTTTGCCCTCTTCTCACAGTACAAATTATGACATAAAGGGAGCATCTTTTCTGTGCTGTGGCAAATTGTCATGCTGCTTTCTCAGCTTAGATCAACTTCCAACATTTTGTTGTCATAAAATATCTTTGAGAATGCTTAAGGTAAAATTTTGACTGGTGCTTTTCCTCTGAAACATCATCTCTTTTATCTGTTTTTTTTTTTTTAATTTTGTTTTGTTTTGTTTTCTTAAAATTACTTTTAGTAGGCCAGGCGCAATGGCTTACATCTGTAATCCCAGCACTTTGGGAGGCTGAGTCTGGTGGATCCCTTGAGGCTGGGAGTTCGAGACCAGCTTGGCCAACATGGTAACCCTGTCTCTGCCAAAATAAAAAAAAAATTAGCTGGACGTGGTGGCATGCACCTATAGTTCCAGCTACTCAGGAAACTGAGGCAGGAGAATTCCTTGAACCCAGGAGTTGGAGGCTGCAGTATACCAAGATTATGCCATTGCACTCCATCCTGGGTGGCAGAGCAAGACTCTGTCTCAAATAAATAAATAAATAAACAACAATTACTTTTCTCATTTTGGGAAATGGGAAGGAGGAGTAGGAAAAGAAAAATGTGACTGTCTATACATATTCCCTACATTGCTCTGTCTGTCTAGAGTCTTTCAAACAGCCAGTCTGAACATTCCTTTATATAATAGCATTAGATTGGAGACTGGTGCATTTGTATGTACAAAGGATAGTTGTATTATATTAGGCGTACTCATGATCTTAGTATTGTTTTGTTTTTGGAGATAATGTATGATCCCAGGAGATGTGTGTGGGTTCAAGCTGACAAAGCGGTGGACTTATGATGGCTAATACTGAGTGTCAACTTGATTGTATTGAAGGATGCAAAGTATTGAGTCTTGGGTATATCTGTGAGGATGTTGCCAAAGGAGATTAACATTTGAGTCCATGGGCTGGGAAAGGCAGACCCACCATTAATCTGGGTGGGCGCCATCTAATCAGCCACCAGTGCAGCCAGGATATGAAGCAGTCAAGAAAACATAGAAAGGGTAGCCTGGCTTAACCTCCCAAACTACATCTTTCTCCTTTGTTAGATGCTTGGTGCCCTCGAACTGTGGACTCCAAGTTCTTCAGCTTTGGGACTCCAACTGGCTTTCAGACTCCTCAGCTTGCAAACAGACTATTGTGGGACTTTGTGATTGTGTGAGTTAATAGCCTATTGGTTCTGTCCCTCTGGAGAACCCTAATACACCCTTTTACCAAAATCAGACAAAGAAACATTAAAAAAAAAAACAAACAAAAAAAACCCTGCCGACCAGTATCTGTGAGAAACTTTGATGCTAAAATCCTCAGCAAAATACTAGCAAAGTGAATTCAGCAATACATGCACAGTGGCTCATATCTGTTATCCCAGCATTTTGGGAGGTCAGGGGTTTGAGACCAGCCTGTCCAACATGGTGAAACCCCATCTCTACTAAAAATTTTAAAATTAGCCAGACATCATGTTGGGCACCTGTAATCCCAGCTACTTGGGAGGCTAAAACGGGGGATCGTTTGAACCTGGGAGGCAGAAGTTGCCATGAGCCAAGATTGCACCATTGCACTCCAGCCTGGGTGACAAGAGTGAAACTTTGTCTCAAAACAAATAAAAAAATAAATATAACCACTTTGTGGAAAAGATCTACAATTGCTGAAAGAAATTCTGAGTTTTTTCAAATGCAAAATACTTTGAATAATCATTTCCAGACAGTTCAAGGAATTGTGCGTGTCTGTCTATGTTATATGAGAATTTCACTTCTAGTTCTATCACTTTTCTTTACTTTGCAGATCCTTTATATTTGTTATCCAATTCCCTCTTCCAATCACCAACTTTTCTAAAATGTCACTTGGGTTTATCAGTGGAAGGCGTGAAGGCAGCACAACTACATGCTTGCTGTTCCTATGAACAGAATAAAAGATGCTCAGTGGCCTGTCACCATCAGACTACAGAGTATGTGATCATCAGTGTTGACGATGAGTAGGTTATTTATGAAGTGACTTGTGGACAGAAGAGCTAGCAGTGAAGTTTTTACTTTATACAATTAATTACAGTCAATACACCTTGTGATATGATGTGGCTGTGTCTCCACCCAAATATCATCTAGAATCATAACAATCCCCAGGTGTTAAGGGTGGGACGAGGTGAAGATAATTGAATCATGGGGGCAGATTCCCCAATATTGCTCTCGTAATAGTGAGTGAGTTCTCACCAGGTCTCATGGTTTTATAAGGGGATTCCCCCTTTGTTCAGCACTCATTCTTTCTCCTACTGCCCTGTGAAGATGTTCCTTCTGCAATGATTGTAAGTTTCCTGAGGCTGCCCAAGCCAAGTAGAACTGAGTCAATTAAACTTCTTTTCTTCATATATTACCTATTCTCAGGCAGTTCTTTATTGCAATATAAAAATGAACTAATACAGTAAATTGGTACCACAAAGAGAGGGATGCTTCTATAAAGATATCCCAAAATGTTTAAGCAACTTTAGAACTGAGTAACAAGAAGAGGTTGGAATGGTTTGGAGGGTTCAGACAAAAGCAGGAAAATGTGGGAAAGTTGGAACTTCCTGGAGACTTGTTGAATGGTGTTGACCAAAATGTTGTTAGTGATATGGACAATGAAGTTTAGGATGAGGTGATCTCAGATGGAGATGAGCAACTTCTTGGGAACTGGAGTCACTCTTGCTATGCAAAGAGACTGGTGGTATTTTACTTATTTCCTAGAGATCTGTGGAACTTTGAACTAGAGAGAGATGATTTAGGGTATCTGGTGGAAGAAATTTCTAAGCAGCAAAACATTCAAGAGGTGACAGAGAATAAGAGTTTGAAAACTTTGCAGCCTACAAATGCAATAGAAAGGAAAAACCCATTTCCTAGGAAGAAATTCAAACTGGATGCAGAAATTGGCAGAAGTAACAAGGAGCCAAATGCTAATCGTGGAGACAATGGGAAAAATGTCTCCAGGGCATGCCAGAGACCTTCTCTGCAGCCCCTTCCATCACAGGCCCTGAGATCTAGAAGAGAAAACTTATTTTCTGGGACAGGCCCAGGGCCCCATTGCTGTTTGCAGCTTTGGAACTTGGTGTCCTGCAACCCAGACATTCTAGCCATGGCTAAAAGGGGTGAACATACAGCTCAAGTTGTGGCTTCAGAGCGTTCAAGCCCCAAGTCTTGACAGCTTCCATGTACTATTCATCCTGTATGTGTGTAGAAGACAAGAATTGAGGTTTGGGAATCTCTGCCTAGATTTCAGAGGGTGTATAGAAAACACCTGGATATCCAGGCAGAGGTATACTCCAGGGATGGAACCTACAGGGAGAACCTCGGCTAAGGCAGTGTGGAAGGGAAATGTGGGGTCCTCACAGAGTCCTCTCACAGAGTCTCTACTGGAGCACTACTTAGAGGAGCTATGAGAAGAGGGCAACTGTTCTCCAGACCCCAGAAAGGTAGATCCACTGACAGCTTGCACCACGCTCCTGGAAGAGCTGCAGGCACAATGCCAGCCACGACAGCAGATGGGATGGGAACTCTACCCTACAATGTCACAAAGGCAGAGCTGCCTAAGGTTGTGGGAGCCTACCTCTTGCATCAGTGTGCCCTGGATATGAGACATGGAGTCAAAGGAGATCATTTTGTAACCTTAAAGAGATCATTTTATGACATTTTATAACTACCATATTGGATTTCAGACGTGGATGAGACCTGTAGCCTCTTTGTTTTGGCCAATTTCTCCCATTTGGAAGTCTGTATGTCCCCAATGCCTGTACCCCTACTGTATCTAGGAAGAAACTAACTTGTTTCTGATTTTATAGGCTCATATGCACATGGGAATTGCCTGTGTCAGATGAAGCTCTGGACTTGGAATTTTGGTTTAAAGCTAGAATGAGTTAAGACACTGGGGAACCGTTGGAAATGCATGATTGTGTTTTGAAATGTGAGGACATGGGATTTGGGAGGGCTAGGGTGGAATGATGTGATCTGACTGTGTGCCCACCCAAATTTTGTCTTGAATTGTAATAATCCCTATGTGTCAAGGGCAAGGCCAGGAAGATATAATTGAATCATGGGAACAATTTCCCCCATGCTGTTCTCGTGATAGTGAGTGAATTCTCATAATATCTGATCCCATTATAATGGGCTCCCTCTTCACTTGGCACTCATTCTCACTCCTCCTGACTTGTGAAGAGGTGCCTTGTGTTATGACTGCAGCTTTCCTGAGGCTTCTCCAGCCATTTGGAACTATGAATCAATTAAACTTTTTTTTCTTATAAATATGCCAGTTTCAGGCAGTTTTCTTTATATCAGTATGAAAATGGACTAATACAACCTGGGGACAAATTCCAACCATGTTTTGGGACTGATTTTAATAAACTAACAGTAGAACATAAATTTTGTAAATATCAGAACCATGCCAAGTAAGGATTGCATGTATATAATTTCAGACAAAACCAATTTAACAACTTAATATTTTTATGTAACTATATACACTGAGGAATTATCCACAGGCAATAAATTAAAATGAGGCATTCTATTTTCTCCATTTAACCAAATGTAGGTTTACGGTCAGCAAATATTGTCTTCATGTTTCTAATTACAGTCATGCCAAATCTTTTCCATGTACATTCCAAACATTGGATACATGTAAATCATAGTAATCTTCAAGGAAAGCTTATTTTTTAGTATTCTGCTTATTTTTAAAAATAATTAAACCCTGTGCAACTTTTGCTTATTTTTTATAAACTCACACAGGTCCATTGTTTGTCTTTCAGGGTTCCAGTAGCAAAATAGCACATGCTTTCCATTTCAGTTCACTCTTTGTCAATGTCTAGAAAATCCTCAATCCTTTTCATTTTCTATGAATGTATGTATAGCAGAGCTTCAAGGTTTAGGGTACATTACAGATACACTTGTCAGTGTCAAAATGGCAATGAAAGAAGACAATAATTCTGCCACTCTCATACAAATGTATTTTGTTCTTATATCATTGAAAACAATCACTGTGAAATGTAGTTAGTGAAGAAAACGTTTGCTCCTGGTGGGAACAGAATTTTTTATAGCAGAGTAGCTTTAGTCATGAGTTAAAAGTACTGTCCTGAGATTTGGTCGATTTCATGTTTTAGCTGAGTTCAATCACACAAGGTGTGAAGAAAGCAGAGAGGTCATCAAGCTAATGTCTGGTTAGAAAACATTTGACAGTAATCTAGTGGCATGCTGATATCAAATGCGGGAGCAAACAAGGCAGGCACTGAGGAGCAGAAAGAGGTAAGAACAGGAAACGTTAACTCTCAAGCATGCAGACTGGCAAACTGGCCCATCGGGGAGAAGCAAATTTGATGACAGACCCCAACAGCACAAATCCCCATGTTTACTGTGTAGTCTGCATTTCACTCAAACACTGTCATTTTTACCCCTAAAAGTTTTAATGGGTAATGTTTTCACTGACACTCCAGGCATGTCCTCTAAAAGGGAAAGATTAGTGGTAAAAGCAAAGATTACTTTAAGAAAAGAAAAATACTTATTCAATGAGACATTTTTTTTGCCTACCCCTCCACAATATTTCTGAAACTATAAATGAAATATGCACTTGCTGAAAAGGGTTATGGCAGTAAAAACATAGGGGACTATATACTGAAATTAATAAGTGAATCCTTCTCATAGTAACTGTCTTATTTTATGTTACTTCTTTTAGACTTAAATAGATTAGTATATAATGGGAGGTTGATTAAGCTTTTCCTGTTTTTCTGGATTTGGGATAGTTGACAGAATTATTCATCAGGAGCCAATGCTAGAAAAGAAAATAGTTGTTGAGCTTCCCACCTTCTAAAGAGAGGCAAAAAATAACTTGGACAGGTATTAACTGTGGGTTTACCAAAACAGGAAAAAAAAATTCTATTACCAAATACTGCATCAACCACTGCTTTCCAAAATAAATAAAGTGAATGGAATGTATGATCTCAGGAGATGTGTGTGGGTTCAAGCTGATGAATGGGTGAACTTATGATGGCTAATACTGAGTGTCAACTTGATTGTATTGAAGGATGCAAAGTATTGAGTCATGGGTATATCTGTGAGGATGTTGCCAAAGGAGATTAACATTTGAGTCCACGGGCTGGGAAAGGCAGACCTACCATTAATCTGGGTGGGTGACATCTAATCAGCCACCAGTGCAGCCAGGATATGAAGCAGTCAAGAAAACATGGAAAGGGTAGCCTGGTTTAGCCTCCCAGCTTACATCTTTCTCCTGTATTAGATGCTTGGTGCCCTCGAACTGTGGATTCCAAGTTCTTCCGCTTTGGGACTCAAACTGGATTACTCACTCCTCAGCTTGCAGACAGCCTATTGTGGGACTTTGTGATTGTGTGAGTTAATAGCCTATTAATTCTGTCCCTCTAGAGAACCCTATTACACACTTTTACAAAAATTAGACAAAGACACACACAAAAAAACTACAGACCAATATCTGTGAGAAACTTTGATGCTAAAATCCTCAACAAAATACTAGCAAAGTGAGTTCAGCAATACATTTAAACGATCATTCATCATGACCAAGTAAGAATTATATTCTTGGGATGCAAGGGTGGTTTAACATATGCGAATCAAACAGCAGGATACAACATATCAACAGAACAAAGGATAAAACCTTAGATCATTTCAATTGTGGCTTAAAACATATTTAATAAAATTTAGCATCTCTTCATTATAAAAATCCTTAAAAACTGAGTTTAGAAGGAACATACTTCAACATAATAAGTCGTACATGACAGACCCATAGTTAGTATCACACTGAATAGGGAAACACTGACAGCCTTGTCTCTAAACCTGGAACATGATAAAAATGCCCACCGTCACTACTGTTTTTTTTTTTTTTTTTTGAGACGGAGTTTCACTTGTTACCCAGGCTGGAGTGTAATGGCGCGATCTCGGCTCACTGCAACCTCCGACTCCTGGGTTCAGGCAATTTTTCTGCCTCAGCCTCCCAAGTAGCCGGGATTACAGGCATGCGCCACCACGCCCAGCTAATTTTTGTATTTTTAGTAGAGACGGGGTTTCACCATGTTGACCGGGATGGTCTTGATCTGTTGACCTTGTGATCCACCTGCCTCGGCCTCCCAAAGTGCTGGGATTACAGGCTTGAGCCACCGCGCCCGGCCCACTACTGTTATTGAACATAGTACTGGAATTCGTAGCTAGAGAATCAGACCAGAGAAATATATAAAATATAAATTGGAAAGTAAGAAGACAAATGATCTTTGTTTGCAGATGATGTAATCTTGTATTTGAAAAAACCTAAGGACTCCATAAGAAAAGTATTTTAGCTGATTAAACAAATTCAGTAAAATTTCAGGATACAAAATCAACATACAATATTTGTAGCATCTCTATATGCCAACAATGTATGAACTAAAACAGAAATAAAAATGTAATCCAATGTATAATAGACACAAATACAATCAAATATCTAGGAATTAACCAAAGAAGTGAGAGATCTCAATAATGAAAACTGTAAAACACTGATGAAGGAAATTGAACAGGAAACCAAAAAAAAAAAAAAAAAAAAAAAGGAAAAAAATTATTTATTAATGGAAAAAACATTATTTTTAAAATTTTAATAATAACCAAAAAAAAAAAGATTTAAAATAATTTATTTCAAAATACCAATGTCATTCTTCACAGAAATGGAAAAAAAAAACTACAATTTATATGAAACAACAAAAGATCCAATATAGCCAAAACTAGTTTATGCAAAAAACACACACACACACGCACACACACACACCCTGGAGGAATCACATTACCTGACTTCAAATTATTATACAAGGCCATAGTAACTAAACAGCATGATAATGGCATAAAAACAGACACATAGGCCCCTGGAACAGAATAAAAAGCCCAGAAAGAAATTTACACACCTACAACAAACTTGTTTTTGACAAAGGTGCCAAGAACATACACTGACAAAAATACAGTTGTCTTCAAAAAATGCTGCTGGAAAACTGGGCATCCACACACAAAAGAGTAAAACTAGACTCATATCTCTTGCCATATATAAAAATCAAGTCAAAATGAATTGAAGACTTGACTCTAAGCTTGAGACTATAAAGTTACTACAAGAAAAGTTTGGAGAAAATCTCCAGGACATTGGTATGGGGAATTTCTTGAGCAATACACACAAGCACAGGCAACCAAAGTAAGCCTGCACAAATAGAACCACATTATGTTATAAAACTTCTGCACAGCAAAGGATACAGTCAACAAGCGGAAGAAACAAGCCACAGAATGGGAGGAATATTTACAAACTACCCCTATGATCAGTAGCCAGAATATTTGGAGCTTAAGCAACTCTCTATATAGGAAACAGTCTAATAATCTGATAAAAAATGACTGAAAGATTTGAATAAATATTTTTTAAAAGAAGACATGCAAATGGAAGTCATATAAAAAGATGCTCAACATCACTGGTTATTAAGGTAATACAAATCAAAACTACAATGAGATATCAAATCACCGCAGTTAAAAGGGCTTATTTCCAAAAACCAGGTAGTAACAATGCTGGTAAACATATAGAGAGAAAGGAATGCTTATCCACAATCAGTGGGAATGTAAATTAGTTCAACCCCTATGGAGAACAATTTGGAGGTTCCTCAAAAATCTAAAAATTGAGCTACCATGTGATCCAGAAGTTCCAATGCTGAATATATGTCTAAAAGAAACAACATCAGTATATCAAAGAGATATCCATGTTTGTTGCAGCACTGTTTACAATAGCTAAGATTTGAAAGCAATCTCAGTGTTCATCAATAGATGAGTGGAAAAAGAAAGTGTGGTAATAATGAATTACTATTCAGCATAAAAGAAAATGAGATCATGTCATTTGAACAACATGGGTGGAATAGACACAAGTAAAACTACAGCAGAAACAAATAATATTAAATATATAAGAATAAACCAAAGAAGTAAAAGATCTCAATAATGTAAACTATAAAACACTTATTAAGTTGAATTGAAAAGGACACCAAAAGAGATTGTTATGTTAACTGAATTCAGCCAGACATAAAAAGACAAACATCACATACTCTCACTTATTTGTGATATCTAAAAATCAAATCAATTGAACTCATGAACATAAAGAGCAGAAGTGTGGTTGGCAGAGGCTGGGAAGGGTGGTGACGGGTGGAGGGGAAGTTGGGGATAATTGGTGAGCAAAACAAAAAAAAAATAGAATGAATAAGACCTACTATTTTATAGAACAATAAGATGACTATAGTCAATAGCAATTTAATTGTGTATTTTTAAATAATTCAAAGCGTGTCATTGGATTGATTATAAGTCAAAAGATAAATGCTTTAGGGGATGAATACTCCATTCTTCATGATGTGGCAATTTCACATTGCATGCTGGATAGAAACATCTCATGTACTGTGTAAATCTTAATATACACACGTTCTATGAACTAACAAAAATTTATAAAAAATAATTTTTTAAATTTAAACATAGCAAAAACTTCTTAAAAAATAAATATAAATGGGAAAAATCACTTAGAACATGATGCCTATTTTTGCACTTGATGACACATATATTTCTTTGTTGCAAGAAAAATGCATTGTTAGTGAAAAAAGCAGCATAAAATGAGTTTTGTAGCTCA
This sequence comes from Callimico goeldii, assembly GCA_963573925.1. Taxonomy (NCBI): domain Eukaryota; kingdom Metazoa; phylum Chordata; class Mammalia; order Primates; family Cebidae; genus Callimico; species Callimico goeldii. The sequence goes on from CAUYOR010020093.1 coordinate 14,172, forward strand.
TTTTTAAATGTCATGACAAAAACATTATAGATACTTATTTCTAAAATATAAAATTGTAGGCTGGTTTTATTGGTTTTATTCTTATAATATGAATTTGCAAAACATATAACCTAAACACACTAAAATTGTGAATACAGTCCGAACAATTAAAGGCAAATCTTTAGTACTTAGAAAGTAATAATCTCAGTTATTGTCAGTTTCATACATGTGAACAAATAAAGCATAAATGTGGACTTAAAATTAAAGTTATAATAAAATCTCTTTTAAAACAATCTAAAATTACCTAAGTAAAATAATTAGCCATACCTATGGTATTTATTACACACTTAATGATATCAGAATCCTTTGGCACAACTAGTAATAACAGTCAGTGTGTTTTCTCTGTCAATCTCTGTACTCTAAATTTGCGGGGGAAATGAAAGCCAAAGAATCTAAATAGGTGGACATAAATTATTTATTTTCTACCAAGAGCCTGGGACTGGATTCCCAAGGGTTACAGAAAACACCTTTTTGCTTGTCTCCCATGTCCGTATCTTGATGTCTAATTCTTTTCAGTAAATAATGACCAGAATTATTCATATTATAATAGAACCAAAATTCAAATCACTGCCACGCTTGACAATTCTCAGACTGCAGACTAAGGTCAAAATGTATGTTATCTTCTACTCACATTATTCTCTGTAGAATAACCATATTAGCTTGCAAAAGAAAGGAAGAAAAAGAATGCAATGTGCAAAGAATTTCTTGAGAGATGATAATCAGCACTCAACTAAATCTAGTGGAGTTTGGTCATGATGAAGAAAAGTGAAAAACTATTCAAAACACTTTTGCTCCCTTAAAGCGTTGACCTAAAAAATATTAATAGGCTGGCATGAGATGTACTATAATTGCCTCTCTAAATTTATTATACCGTTAAATATGATTTTGAATCACTTCTCAAGATGGCATTTAAGTGTGTTTTCTATTTAAGAAAGTACATCTTTATAATGTTTCTTTTATGTTCTGCACAGTGGTTCTTCTCCATCAAGCTTTTTCATGTAAATTTCCGGCTGCCTGTTATTTGTTGTTATAACTGTTTCCCTTCTTCCTTGCTTCTTTGTATTTTTTGTTGTATAGTTTAGGAGGAATTAGAATAAGAAATTATAATAACTTTGATTTCAGCCACACTCTTTATTATTATTTTTATGCTAGTATCTCACATGCTTTTATATAGTATTACAGTTTACAGTGGCAGTTTTTAAATTCTAAAAGTATTTTAATAAGTACTTAAAAAATTTCTACTTTTTTACAGAACTTTTTGTTTTTAGATAGAATTTTTTTTCCATGAAGTCATATTTTTAAAGTTCATTTATTTATTTATATTTGTATTTTTATTTTATAAGTCAGGGTTTCACTATGTTGCCAGGGCTGTACTAGAACTCCCAGGCTCAACTGGTCCTCTTGTCCCAGCCTCCAAAGTAACTGAGACAACAGGCACGTACCACCATGCCTGACAGATTAACTGCTTTAATTTAATCTTGCTATCCGAGTGTACAAAGTAAAATAAAAGTTTGTTCAAAGTTTTATAAATAGCTGTATATTTTTCTTCATATTGAAAGGAAGATGACAAACAGCTTCAGATGGTGTTTTTTCCTATATAAAATAAAATTCATGAAGTATGTATATGTTTATATAAAATATAAAACAATGGTGTTTAAAATTAAATTATATAATATTATTATGATAAATATACCTTAACCCGTCTATAAATTGCTGCAAATATATTGACTCTTTAAACCTCACAAAACTCTCAGAGTTAAGTACTCACTGGTATTTACCCCATTTTAAATAAAAACAACTGAAGCTTAGAATTACCCAGTGACCAATGTAAGGCCATAGTTGGTACATGGCAGATTCCAGGAAGTCCAGCTTCAGAGAAAACAATGTTTATTTGTCATCAAGGAAGAAAAAAAATTCTTAGAATTGGACATATTCAGAATGAGCACTCTTAAGAAACAATAAAAACTAGTATTTATTGAGTATTTTAATACTATAATTGTTTTTCATATAGCACATTACATTAATTACATAATTTGATCTTCATTCCTCATAAAAGAGGTTATTTTCATTCTTGTTTTTGATATAAAATACCGTGGTTCAGTGAGATTAAATAATCAACCAAAAGACATGCAATTTGGAGGGAAGGTTCTAACCAAGGATTCTAACTCAGGAAATCTGACTATAGGAATCATAGTTGTTAACTAGAGATGCCAGTTTTACCTTTCTCATTTACACTGGTTTGTTGTTCACTGGACCAGATTTGAATAAACAATATTGAATGTGTGAACTCAGATTTACTTATTTTTGCTTTCCTTTGCATTTTTATCAGCTTTACTGAGGTATTATTGATATGCAAATAACAACATATATTACTGTATACAATTTGGTAAGTTCAGACATGTGCCAACACTTGTGATACTATCATCACAATCTAGGTAATACACATGTCCAGCATTTGTCAAAGTTTTCATGTGTGTGTATGTGGTAACAATAGGTAGCATGAGATCTACCCCTTAAAATTGTAAAGTGCTGCACTATATTGTGTCATTAACTCTGAGCACCATGTTGTACAGCAGATCTCCACAACGTATGTGTCTCCTATAACTGAAACTTTATACCCATTGTCAAACAACTATGTAAATTTTATCCTTAACAAAGACTTTTCTATGAACTGAGGTATAAGTTATTCACCATCAGAATTCTCAGAGTTGTGCTAAATAATGAAAGTGGTTTTAAAAGAGTAGCCACAATTATCCTATTTCAAGATTTTATAAATGTTAGATGTGTTCTGGAGATGAAATGTCATAGTGGGGGATGTTACTAAGAAAGAAAAGTATCTTTATGGAAATGCTAGTTTGTGTCAACAGAATCAAACATATATAAATGTAGCATATCCTAAACTATATCTCAGATGTACGTGAACTATAAACATACATATAAATGTCATTTCATATCTAGAAACTCCAAAGAACATTATGTCTTAATCATAGATTTTGATGTACATCTGTCTCTGCACTATGCTTTATTTTGCACCATCCTACCAATCCTATTATTTTAACACAATTTAACTTATTTTATTTTATTTTTTTAAGACCCTGTCTCACTCTGTTGCCCTGGCTGGAGTGCAATAGTGTGATCGATTACCCCTCATTGCAGCCACAATGACATGGGCTCATATGATGCTCTCATCTCAGTCTCCCAAGTAGCTGGGACTACAGGCATATACCATCACATCCAGCTAAGGTTTGTATTTTTTGTAGAGATGCATTTTTGCCATTTTGTGCAGGCTGTTCTCCAATTCCTGGGCTCAAGCAATCTTCCCACCTTGGTCTCCCAAGGTCTTGGGATTACAGGCGTGAGCCACCGTGCCCAGCCAGAATTTGAATTCTTAGTCTTCACCTTTGGAGCCTATGACTTTACAATTCTATAATTTGTTAGTAGCCAGAGTTTTAAGTTTGTAAATATAAATCATATTTAATTTAAGCAATATATCAGACTCTAAGTCAACACAATTAAACATTTCTACTTTAAATAAAACTTCTGTATTCTTTTTGTTATGAATAATTAGAAATTCTCTTAACTCTATAACATAGTACAAAAATTTCTTTCATAATTATTTAAATCTGAATGCTAATTTTAATGTGAAAATTAAAACCTTGGTTCTCCATCATTCTTACATGACTGACGATGTCAATCGCATCTATTCACTTGTCTTAAAAAAAAGTGATTCTATATTCCGATCTTTTTTTATTGTTTAAACTAATTTAAGGTCTCTTATATAGGTCTATATTAATCATATTAAATATTTTATAAATGGTTGATTGAAGTATTACTGTTTCTCAATACTAAATGAAAGAGTGTCAACAACTGTAAAATATGTTTATCCTCATGTAGGCACAAATTATTAACCAATATAAACCCATGAATCAGGGCAAAATCCTTCTTGTAAACATTACAAAATATGTATTTCAGTAAGTTTGTTATTTCTGCTTTTCCTAAAGGAACTGACTGCTCTGTGTGAATGTCTTTAAGAAGGTATGAGAAAATGCTAAAAATATCTAAATATAAAATATAGGCTACCAAAAAAGTGGTTAATCATATTTGTATTTAGTTGTCAACTTTATAATAGTACATGAGGTTCTTTCAGTCACCAACAAGAATGTATCAAGAGTTTCCTGAAGTATATTTCTCTGGTCTGGGCATTTTGGAGAGCAGAAAATAGTTACAAATATTGTAACTTCTCTCAAATAATTTTTAGGAAACTTTTTCTTTCCTGATTTTTACCTAAAATATCCCTAGCTAAGAAACACAATCTTCCATGAAAACATTACTAATAATGTTGGCACGATAATAATACATGTATTTTAAATAACATTCATTTATTTGAAAAATCTAGTATGAGGTTCAATTTTCAACCAAAATGGTTTTTATATTCTCTATTGAAAGATATTTTTAAAATCCTATGTTATTTCTTGAATTGAAAATAGAGTAACACAGGTTTGCTCTCTGAAATAAGTTTTGTTTGCACAATTACTTTCAAACATGTTTTGGGAAATACAAATTCTGGATATCAAAATATCTTATATTACAATTTATAAGATTATCATACTTTTTAATAAAATAAATTGATTCCATTATGGTAAAAATTGGTAGCTAAAATCATCTAACTCATTTTTGAGTCCCTGCGTTTCTAAAAATTGTGACCATTCTTCTTACTAGGAGAAGGCTATGAAATTAACTAAACCCAAACCATTCTACCCCAACAGACAGGCTGTAACAAAAAATATTTCAAAAACGTAATCAGTCATTCTTCCTGTGACAAGGACAAAAGGTATAAATTTACATATCTTTTTGCATTGCTACCCTAAGCAAAGCTCTATTATAGTGTCTCACATATGTGAGTTTTGCTAAAAGCATTTTGATATTCCACTTCAACACTGTAAATTTGTTGACCCTGAAAATGTAACAGAATAATTCTATTGGGTATTTCTATTCCACTTAGACTAAAATTAAAGAAGCTACAATTTTACTTAGTTCTACTTTTATCTACTACTTTAACAACCAAAGTTCAACTTTGATAAAAGGACCACTTTTTCCTTTAACTTTCTAATATATCTAGAAATGACATATTTTATAAATTTCCTATACTGCTTATCACCTGCTGTGATATGTTTCATTTGTGGGTTTGCAGTTGTTTATGAAATTCAAAATTCCTAAACAGAATTGGAAAGTGCATTATTATATCTACACTGAGAATCATTTCAAATAATTGAGAACCATCTAGAATTTTGGATTAAAATAGAATGCAACATGCTTTACCTGTACATCTTTATATTCAAAAAGAGAGAATGCCAAAAATGTGTTTATATTAAACACTAAGTTAGTGAATCTATCAGTTCTGTGCTATAGGAAAAGAAAAGTAAGAAAAAAGGAATTACAAGGCAATACAGAAAGATTAAGAAACAGAAGAATGAGAATGCAGGTTTATACATTGGAAAACAAAAACACACATCCAATACATAAAAATATGAAGTGTAATATAAAGTTGTAAGAAATTCTGCTTATTCATAACAATTTCTATTGAAAATATTTTCTGTTCTGTTTAGAATATTTGATTCTCCAAATATGAATATTTGTATCCTGGAAAAAAATGAATAACACCACTGAGTGGGAAATTTAACAGTAACTTAAATATTTACTACCTGAAGTAAACAGGTAGTAAAACAGGATTAAGTTTTTGCTTAGAGTTATTGGGTCTGTATTTTTAGCAAAAATAGGGTTAAAGGTACAAGATACTGTCAGACACGAATCATGACCATATTCCAGGGATGTGTTGGTATGCCTTCTTTTTCTATCATGCCAGATGTATGGCCATGGAGAAATACAGAAAATGATCCTAACATAAGCTACAAAAAAAAAAAAATGTTTAAAATCAAAGCTCACAATTTCCTTTGATAATAAATAGAATCATTCCATATGCTGTATAAAGCCAAAGGGAATATGGAGAATAATAGGAAAATTAGTGAAAATCAATCTCAGAAGATAATAGCTTACATAAGAAGTTACATGAAGACCATAGCCTGTGCCTATAATCCCATCTTTATACTGTCTGTGTGTGTATGTCTAGGCGCTCACATTAATTTATCACTTTTTTTTTTACTTTAAATTTACCATCGTTTTTACATTTATTCCCCATTAACATTTCATGTAGATGTCCTTATGAATACATTTTCCTTGTTGTTTACTTTGAAATAATACAAAGATATTGTATGAAATGGGAAAAGCACTATCTATATGTCCTGGAATGCTCTAAATAGAACACATTACATTATATTTCTGTGGGTGGGCAATGAATGTAAGTTCAGTCAAACAGGGATTGTTGTTTGGCAGGTTAAATTTTGAAATAAATTGATGTAAAGAATGGTAGGTGGATGTTGGACAATCAAAGAATGAAATTCAGTGGATATTATATTTTTCCTGCCTTTTATATATGTGCTACATATATATATATATCATATATATGTATATGATATATATTTGTGTATTGTACATGCAGATTTATATATATTTGATTCTATTCATATTTATATTCTATATATATATATCTATATTATTCTTACATATAAATTATATATAGAATATATATTATATATATATTCATATCTATATTCTATATAGAATATAAATATAAATAGAATCAAATACACACACAGTCTATTCAGAGTAGTCTAATTTTCCTATGAGGGCAACCAAACTCTTTCCACAGTACATAGTTTTAAAGGAAAGGTTATTCAAGTTGCTTTTCCACTGCAGGTATGGCACCCACTTCAGGCCTAAAACATGACCTTTTGCTGTTTCCGTGGAAAACAGTGAAATAATTGAAAATAGTTAGAGTTATCCCACTGTGGTAGTTTCTGATTTAGGGAATGTGACTTTGCTTTGCTTTGCTCATCCAGAACCCTTGACTTCCTTTGTTCAACACCTTTTCATTTCACCCTGCCGAACCATGATACCCTAAGCATGAAGGTATGTCTTTTTTCTGCCTTCACTGTTCTGAGAAAATCTCTATTTGGTATGACCAAACAAGTAAGAAAATATTCGAGGTTTGCTTTTCTATCAATGTTCGTTGGGTCCATACTTCTTTTTTTTTTAAGTGACAGATTAATAAGAACAATAAAGTTCTAAAATGTGAAGGAAAACAGTCTTATTGCACAAACACTATATGCAAACATTAAGAAAATCAGCTTAAAATGTTTAGATGGAAGGAGGCAGTGGCTTGCAGATGTAATCCCAACACTTTTGGAGGCCAAGAAGGGGGGATTCCTTGAGCTCAGGAGCTTGAGACAGCCTTGGAACATGGTGAGACCCTATCTGTGCCAAAAATGCATAGAAATAGTCAAGCACAGTGATGTGTCCCTTGGTCCTGGGCAGTGGGGTGGGGAGCAGAGGTTGCAGTGAGCCAAACTTGATCTGCTGCACTTCAGCCTGGGCAACAGACTGAGACTTTGTCTCAAAAAAGAAAAAAAAATAAAAAGGCTGGGTGCAGTGGTTCATGCCTGTAATCTCAGCACTTTGGGAGGCTGAGGCGGGAGGACCACTTTAGTCCAGGAGCTTGAGACCACCCTGAGCAAGCTGGCAAAATTCCATCTGCACAAAATGTGAAAATCAGCCTGTGGTCCCAGCTACACAGAAGGTAAGGTAGGAGGATGAATTGAACCTGGGAGGCCAAGTCTACAGTAAGCCATTCTCGAGTCGTAGTGTGCTCCAGCCTGGTGACACAGTGAGACCATATCTCAAAAATAAATACAGGAAACTATAAAGATAAAAAAATAAGCAGCTTGGAGATGATTAGTGGTATAGTTCTCTAGTGCTGTTTCGTTGCCACCCAGGACTGCCTGAGAAGTAAGTCCTAATAAACACATCTACCCACCAAAAAAAAAAAAAAAAAAAAAAAAAAGAGAGAGAAAAGATCTCCAATTTCTCCTTGCATGAGGAAAAGCAGATGCTTCTATTTTCTGTTTTATGGATGTTCACCATGTCTTCATACTGTCAAGTTTTCCAATTAAAAGTTTGAGGTGCATGTAATTGAATAGATTTACATTCTTCCAGAAAGTTTAATTGAATGAGTGCCTAAAATAAGCTCTGTTTAATTTGAATCTAATTTTTTATGTTTTTAAAGAAATAGTTCTTAGAAACAAGTTCATTTTACAGACATTTTGAAGGAAATCAATACATGTGAGATGGCATCACTTGATTGTAAATGGTGATGCTTATGACAGATTCCTTTAGAAACCATCAAGCAGCCATTCTTCCTTTCTTAGTTTACAGAACTCCAGTTTTCTTTCAGCAGCAAAGCGCCTACTCCAGGCATATTATTATAACTGTTTCCTTTTGTCAATCAAGTGATCTAGAGGAGGTGTGTAAACACTTCTGGCTAATGAGATGTGCATGCAACTTTGTAACTGTACTTCAGCAGAAGAGTTTATTCTCTGATTTAAAGAGCATGTGAGAAAAAGTAACCTGCATCATCCCTTTTTTTCTGGTCTTGGCTGTTATAAAGCAAGTGATGAAATACTCCAGAATTTCCTTGTATGTGGTTGTGCACCTTGGCACTGCCAAAACCTAGAGGGCATCATTTTTAGAGTCTTAGTTTGTGACTGCTGTTGATCTGTTGATCTTGATTAGCATGCGTCTCTGGTATTATAGAAGGCAATAATACATATGCTCGTGGCACGTGTATGTATTGGCCCAAATAAGTAGAATGATAAATGCATTTACTATATAAAATTTCTATTGCATGAATCTTGTGTTTCTATCTAAAACACCCATTTATAAAACAATCTAAATAACAGAATAGGTTAGATTTGGAATCTAATCTATAGAACAGATTTGGCTAGTTATTTCTTTTGCAATAAACCAAAGTAAATGTGAATAAACATTAATAATACCTTAAAATATGAATTGTCATGAACAATAAATATCATCCATGATTAAAGAGGTAATATTGAAATTAAAAGTGGGACACCTATTGTTGCCAGCAATGAATTCCTAAGGGTCCGCAGCAACCTCAGTTCTTGACTCCTCAGAAGAAAGAATTCAGCTGAGGGGCACAAAGCAGAAGAGATTGAGGCAAGCTAGAGCAGGAGTGAAAGTGTATTCGTAAGTTTCATACCAGGAATGAAAGGAAGTCAAGTCCACTTGGAATAGGGCCAAATGAATGGCTTGAGGAATCAAGTGCGTGGTTTGACCTTTTGACTTGGGGTTTTATATGTTGGCATGCTTCTGAGACCATGTGTTTCTTCTCCCCTGATTCTTCCTATGGGGTTGGCTGTCTACATGTGCAGTGACCTGCTCACATTTGGGAGGGGAGCATGCACAGTGTGCTTAGTAGAATTGTGCGCACGTTCACTTAAAGCGTCTTGTTTTACCAGTCAAATATCCTCAGAAGGTAGTATACCACTTAAACTCCATTTTGCCTCTGAGTGTGCATGCTGTAGCCCAGTCACCCGACTCCTGATATCTTATCAGGAACTTGCTGATCACCTGATGGGCAACATTCATTGTGTGCATACCTGGCTCATGTCTGACTAGCTACCTACTGTAGCACTGTTAGAATAGCCAAAACCAGAACACTGACAAAACTAAATGCGGGTAAGGATGTGGAGCAACAGGAACTTCCATTTATTGCTGCTGAGAAGGAAAAATGGTACAGTCACATTGGAAGATAGTCAATTTCTTACTAAAGGAAACTAATTATTAATATAGGAGCCAGTAATCATGCTCCTTGTAATTTACCCAAAGGAGTTTAAAACTTATGTTCACATGTAAATATGCACACAGCTGCAACTTTATCTACACTTACCAAAACTTGCAAGCATCTAAAATGTCCTTAAGGAGGTGAATAGGTAAATAACTTATGGTATCTTCTGACAGTGGAATATAATTTAGTGCTAAAAAGACATGAAAAAAGTCTGCCTTAAAGTCTACATACTGTATAATTCCCAACTATATAATAATCTAGAAAAGACAGATTTATAGAGACAACAAGAAGATCAATGGTTGCATGGTTTAAGGGAAAGGGAGGAGTAAATAGGCAGACAACAGAGAATTCTTAGTGTAGTGAAATGATTGTGTGTGATACTGTAATGGTGGATACATGTCATGATGTATTTGTCCAAATCCATAGAATGCACGACACCAAGATTGGACAGTAATGTAAACTATGGACTCTGGGTAATATTGATGTGTCAACATAGGCTCATCAACTTCAATATAGGTACCACTCTGGTGGGGTATTTGAGAATGACAAAGGTTTTACATGTGCGGGGGCAGGGCGTATATGAGAAATTTGCACCATTTCTGCTCACTTTGGTGTGAACTTGAAACTGTACTAAAAAATAAAATACATTTTTAAAAGTGGACTAACCGTAAGATTTGACTATAATATTAAAAATTTTATACTTATATAATTTCTGGATTATATCTAAGTTTATAGGTACTTTAGCCAAATTCCATTATTATTTTAAATTAGCATTAAATAATTTATGTCATTATTCTGTTTAATAGTAAATAATGGATTGGTTATGCTATAGTTGATCCAGAGTAATATAACCATATTTCTAAGAATGCTATTCTGGTTATAATCTTTACATAAAAGAAGAGAAGTCTTATGGAAAAGAAATGCAAAGTTAAATAAAAATAAAATTGAAATGAATCTAGAATTTATAAATTATGAGTAAGATATAATAAGAATGCAATGAAAACCTCACTTCCTAGTTTAATTAAATTAAGTGTATGTAAATACTTTTGATATTAGTTTAGGAAATATATACTTTTTAAAGTTTGATTTAAATGATACACCAGTATATTCCTTAACTTAATTTAATTAGTAAATTTCAGTTTTGGGTAGTTCCAAAAGAAGTTAACATCACAGTTGATGATAGACATGGCTTTGCTTTCAGCTCCAAAGAAATGTTTTACATTAAAGCACTTTTAAGACCCCAAAACACATGGGTGTTAATTATACCTGCTTTCTTATAAAATAATATGAAGCATGAAAGATAGCAACAAAAAAGAAAGAAACCGCATACTGTTAAAAAGAAATTGTTTCTGCCTAGTCTGCCTTAATTAAACATGAACCATTTTGTAGGGCTTGGTAATCAAGGACACAATATATTAAAGATATTTAAGGAGCTACATTATTGTTTTACTTGGGTTCTACTTTTTTACCACCCAGGGAAATTAAATACTGACATTATTGCCTTTGTCAGGACACTTTATATTTCTCTCTAAATATTTCATCCCCTCCTAATGTTATAAATAGGGTCAATGCAAGAGTAATTAATCCACTGTGCAACAAAAGAGAAATGTAACACACTTACTTTGACTTCTTTTCTTGTGCATTAGTTCACAATCAAAGATATTGGAAACCAGAATTAGGTTAACACTTAATTAACAAATTAATTTCATAGAATGAATGTCTACCTACTGTGGTTCTTGAATGTACAGTAAATGTGTTTATTAAGTACTTACAGCACATGAGACGTTGCCGAAGAAAGTTTGTAGGTGTGTTTGCAATATGGCTACATTTGCAGTGTGATTCATGACTTTTTCTCACTGCTTACAGATATGTAATCATGCAATTGATCATGGGAAGTTAATTTCAGCTGGGATTAGGATGACTACACTACAAAATAGTTTTGAACTATAACTTCAAAGCATAAAGAAAATTGGATAGCACTAACAAATATAAACCAGTGTGTTTTGACTTAAAATATTTGACAATTAAAATATTTTCCTCATACGAAATTTTATCTTGCTAACATTAAATTTTTGTTAAATTTCTTCTCCAAATGATGCAAAAAAACTACCAATTTCAGTTTTTCTGCACAACGGAAAATTTTTGACACAATAGCCATAAAGTTCTAATGACTTTTTTTGTGATTGGGTAAAAGCATATTTTCATCTTCCAAAACTTGTCAAAATTGTGTTAGTTTAATATTTTGACTACTGCTTTATTCGTTTGAAAAAAATTATTTTGCTCTACATAAAAGTAATTCAAGTGAGCAAGTGCCAATACAGAACACTGGAAACATGACGTGAGAAGCTGGGAGACTAGGAGAAGCATGGGAAGGAGTGAGATGCTGACTCTGCTTATGTTTATATTTTCTGCTTTGAAAGCAGGAACAGAGTTTACTAAAATTCCTGTTTCTTCTTTCCCTTTTATTACAGGAACACTCTATGAACCTTCAGGTTTGCACCTTTTTTCCCATTTCTGACACTTTTTTTTTTTAATCATCAACTCCTCAGAACTGTTAAGATTGAGTATCATCGTCATGTTTAATCCATCCTCGTAAGAATCAATTGATTGGCAACAAGTATCAGGATCATTTTCTAAAGTGCCTTTTCTTAATAGTATAAGTAAAAGATTTGAGAGGATTTTCAAAATCTACTTAAGATCTGAAATCATTTGTCTAATTTTGGGGTAAATAATTGACCATTGGAGACAAAAATTAAGGTGAACGAAGAGTTAAGAAACTATTGAAATATTACAAATAAAAGTTAATTGACACTGAACTAGTTTGAAAATAGTGGACATGATGAGAAGTGATTGATATGTTCATATATTTGGAAAGTTAAGCAGAAAAGATTTCCTGAAGGAATCAATGTAGAATGTAACAAAAAGAAAGGAATCAAGAGTGTTCACTACTTCTGCCTTAAGTAACATGTAAAAAAATGGAATTGTTACTTATCAAGATAGGGAGACTATGAGAGAAAAGTTTCTGGGAAGGAGCCAGGAGTTTAGTTTGTGAATTGTTAATTTGCACAGATCTGAGAAAAACATCCACGTGTCAGATATTTTGAATGGGCTGTGGACAGATGGAACATTGTCTGAAGCAGAAGTCCAGGACTGAGATGTAAATTTGGGAGTCTTCTGACTGTAAACTTACATCACTTAGTGATCACTTATCAAGTGAAAGAATATGGAGAGAGATGAGGTCCAGTGAGTGAATCTGGGTCCCATAGCAAAATTTAAATATATGGAAAGTAAGTATCAGCAAGAAGGTAAACCCATGGTTTCTCAGTCTCAACACTCATATTTTGGACCCGATGATTCTTTGACATGGGAGAGTAACCCATACATGGTAGGATGTTTATCACCATCTTTGACCTTTACCTATGACATGCTAGAAGCACCTCCTCTCCTCAGGTGAGACATACATAAAGGTTTCTTCAGATATTGTCAAATGTCGCTGGCTGGGTTCAAATGGAGTGAGAGTGGGAGCAGCAAAATAACATCCCTAAACTAGACTCCTAGAGATAAAACTAGGTAAATGTTGGGGCTTAGGAGGCTAGCAAAATTTTAAAATTTTTCATGGAGAAACGAGCGATCAATTATGTCAAAGTGGTAAAGTAAGATGAGTACTCAAAATGAATTAACCATGTGATGGTCATTGACATCACAATATGTTCCATTAAATATGTATCAGTAACAAATGTGTGTTTTGTCATAGTTTTGACATTATTTTATTTTTAATTTTTATTTAATTTCTTAAATTATAAAATATATTCTGTCTTAGTCTGTTGTGTTCTGCTATAAAAAATATGTTAGTTTGGGTAATTTATAAAAAAACAAATTTATTTGCCACAGTTCTGTAGTCTGGAAAGTTCAAGATCAAGACATCACCATCTGGTGAGGACTACCTTGTTGTGTCCTGTCATGGTTGTAGACAAAAAGGGTCAAAAGGGAAAGGGTGCTGTGTCCTCACATGGTAGAATATGAGGAGAGAGATGAGAAGGACCCACTCCTGCAAACCCCGCCCCCCTTTTTTTTCTTTTTGAGAGGGAGTCTCCCTCTGTCGCCCAGGCTGAGTGTAGTGGTGAGATCTCTGCTCACTGCAACCTCCACTTCCTGGGTTCAAGCAATTCTCCTTTCTCAGCTTCCGAAGTAGCTGGGACTACAGGCACACCGCCACGCCTTGCTAATTTTTATTTCTATTTTTAGTAGAGACTGTGTGTTTCACCATGTTAGGATGGTCTCGGTCTCCTGACCTCGCGATCCACCCGCCTCGACCTTCCAAAGTGTAGGGATTACAGGCATGAGCCACTGCGTCCATCCTTGTGTGCGTGTGTGTGTATGTGTCCCTTCCTTCCTTCCTTCCTTCCTTCCTTCCTTCCTTCCTTCCTTCCTTCCTTCCTTCCTTCCTTCCTTCCTTCCTTCCTTCCTCCCTCCCTCCCTCCCTCCCTCCCCCCCCTCTCTCTCTCTCTCTTTCTCTCTTTCTCTCTTTCTCTCTTTCTCTCTTTCTTTCTTTCACTGAGTCTTGCTCAGTCCCCCAGGCTGGAGTGTGATGGCACGATCTTGGCTCACTGAAAGCTCTGCCTCCCAGGTTCAAGTGATTCTCCTGCCTCAGCCTCCTGAGTAGCTGGGATTGCAGGCATGTGCCACCACGCCAGGCTACTTTTTTTAATTATTATTTTTATTTTTAGTAGAGAGGGTTTCACTATGTTCATCAGACTGGTCTCGAATTCCTGAACTCGTGATCTGTCTACCTCAGCCTCCCAAAGTGCTGGGATTTCAGGTGTCAGTCACTGTGTCTGGCCTGCAAGCCCTTTTTATAACAGCATCATTCCATTCATTAAGGTAGCGGCCTCATTACCTAAACACCTCCCCAAAGGCCCTACCTCCCAATACTGTTGCATTGGAAATTAAGTTTTTAACACACGAATTACGGGGAACACATTCAGACCATAGTTTGTACTCATAATAGTATGTGAATATTTTCACATCTCTAACTTTTTAAACAAATAGTGATTTGTTAAGCATTAAAGTGTCAAATAATATGCTGGGTTTAGCCATGCATTGTTACATTTTAATTCTTGCAACAACCTTATGAGGTAGGATGCAAGATTTTCTCACGTTTACATAGTAACTGAATGCCATTCAAAGATCCAAACCTAGCACCATTCCAAGACTGGCTAACACACTATGTTCCATTTACTCCTTTAAATTTCTTAGAAGAATGGCGGTCATTAAATTGCTACTAGTATTACTATTAATATTAGCCAATTTTATCAATTCTAAAACATATTTTTGCACATTTAACATTTATAAAATGGGGAAGCATCTTACAATTAATAGTGCTTATAATTGTTGTCAGTCAGGGAGCAATCATAATTAAATCATGTCAAATCCCTCCTGTGAAACCTTCATGTAAGGAAGAACTCATTAGCACTGGAGTCTTAGAAAATATGATATGAGTAGTAGCAGCGTTTCTTTTAAAACAGTATTATAATTGGCATTTATTGTGTGCTTACTCTCTCTGCAAGCATTTTGTAATCGATTTTCATGCTTTAATACTTGTAACAATTCTCAGGACAAGAATTTTGATCCATGTTTTACAGACGTGTATCATTTGTGTAAATTTCTCACTGCTTCTCAGTGATGCAGTTTCCGTTGGAACCCAGGTATGCTGAGATGTCAGTGCTATTAGGTGGAAGAGTTGAAATTTTGATCTGTGTTTCTAATTGATTGCAACATTTGGTCTTTATGGTTATTGTTCCATTTTAGTTTACAAAGTACAGTGCCTGTACACAGCAATGGACAATTATTAATACATTGTGCAAGGCATATATCAAATACCAAACGCTCCTTATATTATGCCTATGTTTTCCATTGTGACCCCAGAAAATTTTGTGTATAACTCTGAAATTGCTCTTAACTATTCTCAGCTTTTTTGATTTTAAGAGATAGAAGTTTACAGAAATAAGAAACATTTTTACTTCACCTTTATATTCCAAAATGATTTTATACTATATTGAACTTCATTGAATTTAGTATTTAAAGCAAATTAATTTATTTTAAGCTTGAATCTTAAGGCAGCTCAATACCCAAAACAGATTAACTTGGGTAGATAAGTATACTTCTTTAAAAACCTTTTAAAATTTCACCTCACTGTGACTCAATCACAATGGTTTAAATTCAAAATAGGCTGCAGCCTCAAAAATTCTGATTCAATAAAACTTATAGCTATATTTCAATATAAGCTTTAAGGAATTCTGACATTGTTTTATATACAGAATTCCACTCAAGAAATTTCTTCATCTTGAATTCTAGAGTTCTGCAGATTGTTCTCTTTTTCTATATATTATTCTTTACTCATACAGTCTCTTTCATGAAGGCAATTTTGTGTGAATAATTTGTTTTATATATATTCATGTGCAAGCACATACATACATGGTATATTACAATAAATAAGAATTCATTCCAAATTTGTGAAAATGCTTATGGAGGCAATGATAGAATCAACTTACATGTTTTATAACTTGTCTTACTATCAAAGTGTTTTTAAAAACAAATAATGCTACAAATGTATCTACAAAGAGTAACATGGAAATATAAAAAATATATATAATTCAACCCTATAATCTCTATTAGCATTTATTTTTATGTCTTAGATGCAACTGTGTTACCTAGAATTATCTAGATTTTCATCACTCCATTTTGTATTATCATGGCTTAGTAAAAGTAAACTCGACAATTTTGGGGGAAAATTTCCTAGTAAATAAATATGAGAGTACTTAGAAAACATTTTCATTTTATTGTATTTTAACCTGGAATGTAACAGTTTAGGCTAAATATGTATAAAAGCAAATTTAATTATGTCTAAATTTATCAGCATAATTAATTAACAAAGTTTGAAACAGCCCACATGATTCTCGTTTTTCAATCCCTCTCCAATACACCATCCACACTGGTGTTTTCTGTGTAACTATTTTTATTTCAGCTAACAATATTTAAGATGAAACTAAACTATGTATTTGCATAAAATTGTATATATTTCATGTCAGAGTCAACTTTCAAATTTGTCATTTTCCAAAAGAGTAATGAATCTGTGGAAATATGTGATGTTGCTCCATTATTCATACGTAATGGGAACACTGGAATAGGTTAAATATGTTTAGGTGAAACATGATTTATAACTATTGGATAAAACTTATTGATAATGCCATCTCAATATTATACTTCTTCATCTGAGTTATTTATTTTAAAATGTATTCCTTATTACAAAGGGAAGTAGCATATTCTTATTTTAGTAATGGAACATTAATTGTACATTCTTACATAAAATAGGGTTTCACCAAATGCCTCCTGAAGAATTTCACCTGTAAATTTGTTTTCTCTGTATGAATAGCAATCCTCAAAATGATAGTGTACAATCTTATGACTGATAATATTAAAAGGTATAATTATCAGATCAAAATCCTGTATTGCAAAGAACATTTTTAATATGCTTTACAGCCAGAAATATACATTAAAAGTGATAAGCTTAGAAGAGAGGAGTTTACCCAGTTCACAGTGATAAGTTTAGCAAACGTATGTTTAGCAAAGGTTCTGGGAGATATGTGAGATATGTGCCACTGAACATTTCACCAAAATGCATAGATGATGGAAGAGGGATATTCTCTTTGTGAATATTCTCTGGCCTCATACCAGTAAAGACAGGAGACAGCCAGATGCTGCCCAGGTCATTGTGCACAGGGGGCTGCCTAACCATGCCCCCAGTTGTTGGGACTCACTTGGGGTGGCGGGAAAAATATTAAGGGAAATATAGGGAAGTTATAGATTGTAGTCTCAAATCTATTGGAAGGCTGAAAGATTTCAATGAGACTGGCTAAAGGCAGCCAGTTCTTAAGTTAGAGCATTAAGTCATAAGGTAGATTAGGATAATAAGAGCTTCTCCAGTTATGTCTGTTTACCCATATACCTTTATCTCTACTCTGTTTACTCGTGTAAATTTATATTTGAAACTTTGGGAAGTTGTTTAATGCCACTTAATTATTTTAGGTCCTGTTTAGGTCCTGAGGCTATAAGTTTCAAATATAAATTTTAAGGACTTCTATAAACAGAACAATCATGTAAATGTTTTTATGTTAGTTGTTGCTTATATCGTTGTTGTTTATATCATATTGTTGTTGTTTATATCCTATTTATATCATTTTATGTTAGTTGTTTATTTCAAATGTTTTTATGTTTGTTGCTGTTATATCAACTAAGTTTATATCACTGTTATTTTACATTACAAAGTGACGAAAACCTGGGAAGAGACTCTTCAAGGCCATCTACTTGTGTTCTCATGAGTCTACATATTTTCCTTTCACTGATTTGTTGAGAGAAAAAAATACAAATTTTCTGTGATATCTCATATGCAATTTTTAGTTTCTTTTCAATTAGCCTTCAAAACAATTCCTTATTGGCCAGTTTAAATCCTGTATTTCAGGAAAATTGAGGTTAAGTTGGTAATGCTGTTTAGCATATTGCTAACTTATGTCGAACTTTAGAATTCACTTATTTTTCTACTAATATTAGTTCTTATCACTGCAAAACCCCTTTGTAGATCTTCTGATTAGATTTATACTTAAATAAGCCACTGGTTTCCCTTGCGCCCTTTACGAGTTTGTTTCTTTCTTTATGTAAGTTAAAATAACCAGACTCTGACCATGATCAGAAAACAGTAAAACAACCAGACTCTGATGATGATAGGTCTGATAATACACATAAAATCACACTTAAATTAATGGAAAGCAAAATTAAATGTCTATTTAGCAGATGAATGATTAAGTGAGTGCACACTTCGGCAGTTTGGGTACGGAGCCAAGCCGAATGAACTTGACCTCAGCTCCATGATCTTAGCCTATTTAAGCCTCAATTTCATCTAGTAAATAGTTTTGCCAATTGCGAATATCTTCTCTTACATATTTATGTGATATCACTCAATGAGAATATATTTTCTGTGATGTGTTTTTAAAAATAATCTTAGGAAAAGAAAAAAAGTGAAGAATGTAAGTTAATATGCTGCCCAATATATTATGCAGAATAATTTTGTAGATCAAGGGTCTGCAAACCTTAGTCACTCTCCCAAATTTATCTCACTGCCTCTTTTGTAAAGAAAGTATTGTTAGAAAATGATTATATCCATTTTTTTATGCATGGTAATCAATGACTGCTTTTGTGCTAACATGGAAGAATTCAATATTTGAAAGAAAGCTTAAGGCTCATGGTATCGATATGGTTTACTCTCTGGCTCTTCACATGTACGCAAAGATGTTTGAAGATACCTGATGTAAATTAAAAAGAAGAAAATATGTGCAAAAATTTAATGCAGTACTGAATAGATTTAAATTACACAAAAATATGTTTGCTCTTCTGATGTTTTAAAAATGTACACTGCATTAAAGATATTCACATGTAGAACTAAAAAGTGATAAAATCAATATGTTTTTAAAAAATTTGTTAGAGGTCAGGCGCAGTGGCTCACACCTATAAACTCAGCACTTTGGGAGGTCAGGACTTCAAGACTAGCCTGACCAACATGGTGAAAGCCAGTCTCTATTAAAAATACAAAAATTAGCCATGTGTAGTGACACTTGCCTGTAATCTCAGTTACTCCAGAGGCTGAGGCAGAATTGCTTGAACCCAGGAGGCAGAGGTTGCAGTGAGCCGAGATGGAGTAACAGAGCGAGACTCTCTGTCAAAATAAATAAGTAAATAAATAAAATAAAATTAGTTAGGCTTGCTCTGTGAAATATTAATATGTTTATAATTTCAGAGGGTATTGGTGCAAATAAAGGAGTAGATGTTAAATCCAGAACATATTTAGAGAATATACAATATTGAACGCTGCATTTTGAAGTGAACACTGCATTGCAAATAATAATGTATGTTAATATTATTTTAAAACAAAAAGAAAATATGCAATCATCTACAAAACAAGTGCATATACAAAAGTAAATGTGTACTATGTCACAAAGCAAACCTCAACATATCCTATGCAGCAGAAATTGTAGTTTTTGCACAAACTTCACAAAATAAAACAGCCTAACAGTGAAAAAAAGTAAAACAGTTATAGATATTTACAATTGGGTTTAAGTGTCAAAAAATTATTTACTCAAAGAATAGTTCAGAAAAATATCACACATTTTATTAAGAATTACAGTAGAAAAAACACAATATACAAAATCTAGCCAAAGATGTAATAATAAAATGGGTGCTCTTGAACCTTTTTCCTTACAAAATAAAATAAAATGTATGAAGCACAAATGAGGGGAATAGCTATCACAGAGAAACTACTAGAAAATAAACAAGCATGCAAATGCCAAAATTAATTAGAATTAAGTTAAAAGCAACATAATGGTTATAGAATTCAAGTACTCTTTCTTGAATAAAGGTTTTTGAGACCACTAGCTGATTTAATTTCATGTAACCTATTAAATAGTATATGGAATAAACCTGAGAGACAGGTAAATCATAAGTGGGAGTTGATACGTATTTAATAATGAATCAGCTCAATAGATGTTTAGTTTCAAAGAGGTCTAAGGTACTTCAGAATAGGGGAGAGGATTGATTATGATTGATGAAAGGGAAGTGATGGTCAGGAAGTGAGAGATTTAAACTAATGTTTTCAAAAGTGTCAATGTATGTTATATCTACCATTTGACTTCATTGGGTATTAAAAGTATGGGAACTTAGCAAAAAAAAAGATACCAATTATCAAATTAATCTTCATACTTAATGTAATTCCTATCAAAATTTCAACAAGAGCATTTGTTAACATGCAAAGCATATATTTCGTTTATATGTAAAGATATGAGCCCTAGGATCACTAAAACAATCTTAAAAAGATTAAAGTAAAAAGGGTCATTCTACCTGATAGTGAGTCTTATTACATAACTATAATAAGACAATGTGGTTCTGACAGAGGAATAGAAACAAGAATCAATGGTGAAGTGTAGAAAAGCCAGAAATAGACACATATTATTTTTAAATTCTCACATTTATCAAGAACAGAAAACGAAATATCGCATATTCTTACTCATAGGCAGGTGAGGAAAAATGAGAACACATGGACACAGAGAAGGGAGTACTACATACTGGGGTCTACTGGGGGGAATAGGGGAGGGACAGCGTGGGGGGGGAGCTAGGGAGGGATAGCCTGGGGAGAAATGCCAAATGTGGGTGAAGGGGAGGAAGGCAGCAAAACACACTGCCATGTGTGTACCTATGCAACTATCTTGCATGTTCTGCACATGTACCCCAAAACCTAAAATGCCATTAAAAAAAGATATAATTTAGGCCGGGCGCGGTGGCTCAAGCCTGTAATCCCAGCACTTTGGGAGGCCGAGGCGGGTGGATCACGAGGTCAAAAGATCGAGACCATCTTGGTCAACCTGGTGAAACCCCGTCTCTACTAAATATACAAAAAATTAGCTGGGCATGGTGGCACGTGCCTGTAATCCCAGCTACTCAGGAGGCTGAGGCAGGAGAATTGCCTGAACCCAGGAGGCAGAGGTTGCGGTGAGCCGAGATGGCGCCATTGCACTCCAGTCTGGGTAACAAGAGCGAAACTCTGTCTCAAAAAAAAAAAAAAAAAAGATACAATTAAAAATAATTATTTTATATTAAATATGATGTTTGATGTATGCATAGATAATGAAGTGATTAAATAAAGCTAATTGAAATATCCATCTCACATACTTGTGTGTGTGTAGTTAGAACACTAAAAATCTTCTCCCTTTGCAACTTGAAGTATATATTACATTATTCCTAACTATGATCACAATGCTTTACAATACTCTTTAAAACGTGTTTATGCTGACTAAAACACTATACCCTTTAGCCAACATCTGCTGATGGACTATCCCACCCACTGATGTCCTCAGTCCCTGGACACCACTATTTTACTCTCTGCTTCTATGGGATCTACTATTTCGGATTCCATATACAAATAAAATAATGCAGTATTTATCTTTCTCTTCCTGACTAAATTTACTTAGCATAATGTCTTCCAGGTTCACCCATGTTATCACACATGACAGGATTTTCTCCTTTTGAAAGTCTGAGTAGTAGTCAGTTTGTGTGTGTGTGTGTGTGTGTGTGTATGTGTGTGTGTGTGTATACACCACAGTTTCTTTATCCATTCATTTGTTGATGAACACTTAGTTGGATTTCATATCTTGGTTATTGTGCATAATTCTGCAATGAAGACGGGAGTGCAGGAATGCAGATATCCTTTCAATATACTATATACTGATTTCATTTCTTTTGGATATTTACCCAGAAATGGAAATGCTAGATCACATTGTAGTTCTAATTTTCATTTTTTTGGTAAATCTCCAACTGTTTTCCATTATGGCCATACTATTTTACCTTCCCCACAACTGTGAGTAAGGATTGCTTTTCCTCTATATTCTCAATATTTTGTCTTTTTAATAATAGTCATTCTGACTAGTGTGCAATGATATCTCATCATGGTTTTACTTTTCATTTCCCTGATGGTTAAGAATATTGACCATTTTATCATATAACTGTTGACTGTCATGATCTCCTCTTTTTTTTTTTTTTTTTTTTTTTTTTTTTGTCGGTGTTTAGCTCTTTGTAAACCAGGCGGGGGTGCAAAGGCGCCATCGCGGCAAACCCCAAACGCGGCCGCCG
>CAUYOR010020094.1:0-15794 GCA_963573925.1 Callimico goeldii
GTAATCCCAGCTACTCAGGAGGCTGAGGCAGGAGAATTGCCTGAACCCAGGAGGCGGAGGTTGCAGTGAGCCGAGATCGCACCATTGCACTCCAGCCTGGGTAACAAGAGCGAAACTCCATCTCAAAAAAAAAAAAAAAAGGAAGCCAGAGGTCCTGTCTGGTTGAGGACCAGCTGTTCACCTTGCGCTCAGTCCCTTGCGGACAAGTAGGGGCCAGGCCGTGTGGACTTTGGTCAGCCCATGAGAGGCAGATGCTGGCAAAGGCGCCGCTATCATTTCTGTTTGTTGCACAATGATACATGATAAAACCAAGAACTTCCC
Source organism: Callimico goeldii (assembly GCA_963573925.1). NCBI lineage: Eukaryota > Metazoa > Chordata > Mammalia > Primates > Cebidae > Callimico > Callimico goeldii. Next base: position 322 of record CAUYOR010020094.1, read on the forward strand.
CAAGTTCTTGAACTAAATGAAGCCTGGGTGGTTCGGGTGTAGAATCAGCACCATCTCTGGCGAGCACCAAGGAAAGTCCGACGTCCTTGTTTCACAGCCAGGCAGGCTGAGGGCCATGCAGGACATGTGACTGCCGAAGGCAGCCTGGCTGGGGGGCGGGGCTGTGCTCCGTGTTGCCAGGCAGGCTGAGGGCCATGCAGGACATGTGACTGCCGAAGGCGGCCTGGCTGGGGGGCGGGGTTGTGCTCCGTGTGCCAGCCATGGAAAGGCAGGTGTCAGGTGTCAGGCTGCGTTTCGTGTGATGGTCTAGGCCTAGCTGGGGCAAGGCCTGCCTGTGTGGACAGTCCTGCTCAGGAACGAGATGCATCTGTATTCCCCATTTCCTCAACTATAAAATGGGAATATTCACCAGGGCCCCTCCTTGTCTTGGTGTAAAGATCTTTTTAAATGGTGCTGCACACAGCACCTGATCCATAGAGACAGTGAGATCTGCCTGTGTTAAAGGTTGGGATAGATCAGCTCAATAAAACGTAATAATGCGATTTCCAGAGGAGAAAAAAGAGGCACTCCAGGTCCCTGGGCTGTCAGATGAAGCCGCTGTCTCCCTGGTGAGCTGCCCACATACTCACTTGACGAGTTCTAAAGGCGCACATACTTTGTTAAGGCTCTGGGCAAAGGGCTAGAAGCTTAGACCCAGTGCATGTGACATCCATACAGTCTACCTGAGAGAAGGCATTGCGGAGGCTCTGAGGGAGTCCTGGGGGCTCACGGGGGAGTGACAGTGTGCAGCAGGGACATCTGGAAACCCAGAAGTGCATTTGATGTGGGCCCAGGAAGCTTTCTGCTCCTGAGCAGTGTGGAAATTCTCCAAGCACAGGGGCCAGCCTGCCGGTCTCGCATGCTGAGTCCTCACTTGAGAAATGTGTACTCAAGACCACCGACTGCCAGGCAGAGTCCTAAAGTGGAGGGATAGTGAGCCCTTCTGCAGTTATGTAAGTAACCCCAAATAGAGCTTTCATGGCTAAAAGACACTCATCGTTGACCCCTTAGACACTTTGGAAGTGGGTAGTCCAGGTCAATGTGTGGGCCAAAGACTCAGGCTGACTCCACCCTAGGGGACTGCTGTCCCCAGCCCGTAGGGTCTGTCTTCAGGCTTGCACGTCAGGACTGCAGTGAAGCTGCCCCCGACTCTGGCATTGCTTCCCATGTTGGCAGTGAGACAACCCTCTGGAAGAAAAAGCATTTCCAGGAAGACACGCCTCCCCCTCCACTTCCACAGAATTCCCTTCCCATCTCCTGGCCACCTCCAGCTGCAGAGTAGGCAGGGGTGACACAGTGGTGTCTGGCCTCTGTGGATGCAGGTGGAGTTTGGAAATGGCAGAGGGTAAGCCACGTCGGAAAGGCCCATTCCACCAAGTCCGGTTTGGGCACTGGTGAGCCTGACCTGGGACAGCGACTGCAGAACCTGAATGCCGGGGTTGGTGTCAGTGTAGCCGGCAGTGCTGGTCATCAGGAGTCGAAGTGCCTCTGGCCTTCAGTAACGGCCGGGCATCTGTGTGGCTGTGCTCATGCCAGTGAGGCATTTCCTGAGCTCCAGAACAGCATGGAGCATTTGGGGTTCCATAAGAAAGGAAGTGCTCGCCTTTGTGAACTGTGGACATCAGAGTGGACTCACTTCTTTGTGGCCTTGTCCTAATGATGGAAGATCAGAGTGCTCTGCGTCCCAGAAGCAACTGGCAAAGCCCTTCTACATAAAACTGAGGTGATGACAACATCCAAACTCATAAGTAGTGCTGTCTTCCTGTTTCCTGCTAAACACTGGCCCAGCTGAGATGAAAGGGCTCTTCAAACTGATATTACAATTTAGAGAAAGTGTCCTTTTTCTTCAAGCTGAAAGGACAGCAGGACAACTCTTAAATTATTTGCGTTTTTCCAATGTGTATCATCCGTGCTTTTTCAGAGGCAATGAAAACCGCATGCTTTCAGAAATAGCTCCCTGTATTCCCAGGCTCCCCATCCACAGATCCAACCACCCAAAAAGGAAAAGTAGTCCAAAAAACAAGCAAAAAATACTACAGACTTAAAAACACAGAATAATGACGATTTTGAGAGCATTTATTAGGTGTTGTGAGGAAGGAGACCCAGGCATCTGGGATTCCCTCCCCCTGGCATCCACTGTGCATCTCAATAGAAGAGAGAGGAGGCCAGCTGGCGCCTCCTGAATCTCCTTCCTGAAAATAACACGCTTGGTCTTGGGGAAACTCTCTGGAAGACACTACTTTTACTTAAAACAAGATCAAACCAGAGACCTTTTCACACGTGAGTCCTAAAACTGTAAACCGGAACCCTTTCATATGTGATTCCTAAAGCTATCAACCTAAGATCCTTCCACGTGTAGCATCTAGAGTATAAGCCTTTAGATGTATATAAAGGCAGATCCTTCCTTTGTTAGAGGAGCTGGGCTTTTGACAAATTACTGCCTGGTCTCCCGGCAGAATAAACTCCTCCCTCCTTTATTCAGTGTTCCAGAGGTCTGTTTCCCACAGCCGCTCCTGCTACATTTTAAGTAATCTAGAGATGGAAAAGAAGAGGAAAAACTGTGAGTTCTGAAAGTAGGAGAGGGGAAAAGTCTGCCTCTGAACACATATCTCCACTGGTGAACTTGAAAATCCATGTCACGGGAGAAGGTTTTAACCTTACTTAGAGCTGAAATGGATTTCAGGAGCTGAGCAAAATGTAAAAGTCGAAGCAGCTGCAGGAAGAGCCCTGTGGACACCCTCCTCTTGCCCAGGGAAGTCATCCCCAGCTCCATCTTACAGGGGCCCTTGGGGAAGGGAGCCAGTTAAACTGGGGAGGAGCCACAGGGTCAAGGACACTCCTAGCTGAACTTTGTAATAATTTTCACTAAGCACAAATTTTCCTAAGCAGAATCTGGGGGTGGGAGGCAAACAGGAAGGGCAGATATGAATACAGAAGCCATAGCTGACAGTGCAGGCAGGTGGGGAGGGCGAGGTCTGTGAGCCCTGCTTGCTTTCTCAGTGGGGAGGCTTGTAGCTTGGGGCAAGATCTCAGCCCTGCCGGCTGGCTGCTTGAATACGAACTTGGTGCTCTTGGCGGGGCAGAGTGGGAGTGAGACTGACCTTGCTGACTGCATGGGAGCTGGGCGAGGCGCATCACTGCCAGCTTCCCCCCATTTTCCTGGTGACCTGTATGCTGCAGCAGAGGCAGACCATAATTGCCCTAAGAACACAACTCCAGGGTCCTCATGCCTCACAGTGGCTGCAGCAAGCCCTGCTCAAATAGAGCTCAGACCTGCCTAGCCCTGCCCCGACCTGATGGTTTTCTTCCACTGGCCCTGGTAGCTGAAGACAAAAGATATAAACTCTTGGGAACTCTATGATCCCTCCCATTGCCTAAGAAACCTGAGTACTTATAAAATCAGAGTGAACTCACTTCTTTGTGGCCAAGGTAGGGCAAGCATATATCCTCCCTACACTACCATAGCTGATGCTCTCTTGAAAGCACCACCTCCTGGCTGGATGCCAACCAACTCAGGCCATTGCAGAACTCATAACAGAACAACCCTGCTCTAAAGAAGGAGAAAACAACAGCTAATACCACTGCTTATAGTACCCTGGCTAAACAGAGACCTTGAGTCTGTCCACATGACAACTTTACTGCTAGCGTAACCAGCATTCAAAAAAGCCAACACACTAAACAAAACTACAACCAAGGACTTCCACAGAGCTCACTTCACTTCCTTGCTGCCTCCACTGGAAGAGGTGCTGGTATCCACAGCTGGGAGGCCTGAGCATGGATCACATCACAGGACTCTTTGCAGACATTCCCCAGCACCAGCCTGGAGCCCGATAGTCCCTGAGAGGCTACACCCAGAAGGGCAACAACAATCACTGCAGTCTGGCTGTCAGGAAGCCCCATGCTTAGGGAAAGGAGAAAAGCACCATATCAGGGGATCACCCTATGGGACAAAAGAATCTGAACAGTAGCCCTTGAATTCCAGATCTTCCCACTGAAATAGTCTACCTAAATGAGAAGGAACCAGATCTTCCCACTGAAATAGTCTACCTAAATGAGAAGGAACCAGATCTTCCCACTGAAATAGTAGTCTACCTAAATGAGAAGGAACCAGATCGTCCCACTGAAATAGTAGTCTACCTAAATGAGAAGGAACCAGATCTTCCCACTGAAATAGTAGTCTACCTAAATGAGAAGGAACCAGATCTTCCCACTGAAATAGTCTACCTAAATGAGAAGGAACCAGATCTTCCCACTGAAATAGTCTACCTAAATGAGAAGGAACCAGATCTTCCCACTGAAATAGTCTACCTAAATGAGAAGGAACCAGAAAAGTAATTCTGGTAATATGACAAAACAGGGTTCTATAGCACTCCCCAGAAAATCACACTAGCTCTTCAGGAATGGATCCAAACCAAGAATATATCTCTAAGTTGCCAGATAAAAATTCAGAAGATTGATTATTAAGCTACTCAAGGAGAAAAAAGACCAACTTAAAGAAAATTTTAAAAATACAGAATATAGATTAAAAAGTCTTCAGAGAAATAGATATCATAAAGAATCACAATTTCTGGAAGTGAAAGACATACTTACAGGAATTCAAAATACACTAGAAAGTTCCAACAATAGACTTGAACAATTAGAATAAAGAACTTCAGAGCCTAAAGACATGACTTTTGAATTAACCCAATCCAATAAAAACAGAACAAAAGAAAAGAATAAAAAAGAGAACAAAGCCTTCAAGAAATTTAGGATTATATTAAACAAACAAACATAAGAATAAGCGGTGTGTCCCTGAAGAAAAAGAGAAATCTAAAACTTTGGAAACTTATTTGAGGGAAGAATGGAGAAAAATGTCCCTAGTCTTGCTAGAGATCTAGAAATCCGAATACAAGAAACTACAAGAAGACCCAGGAAAATTCATTGCAGAAAGATCCTCACTTAGACACAGAGTTATCAAGTTATCTAAAGTCAAGACAAAGGAAAGAATATTAAGAGCTGTGAGGCAAAAGCATCAGGTCACGTATAAAAGAAAAATATCAGATTAACAACAAATTTCTCAGCAGAAACCCCACAAGCCAGAAAGGATTGGGATCCTATCTTTAGCCTCCTTAAACAAATAATTATCAGCCAATAATTCTGTATGCAGCAAAAGTAAGCTTCATAAAGAAGGAGAAATAAAATCTTTTTCAGATAAATGCTGAGAGAATTCACCACTACCAAGCCAGCATCATAAAAACTTCTAAAAAGAGTTCTAAATCTTGAAACAAAACCTCAAAATACACCAAAATAGAACCTTTCTAAAGCATAAATCTCACAGGGCCTATAAAACAATAACACATGGGAAAAAAAAAGACAACGTATTCAGGAGAAAATTAACATGACGAATAGAAGAGTACCTCACATCTCAAGGCTAATGTTGAATGTAAATGGCCTAAATGTTCTACTGAAAAGATACAGAATGGATAGAAATCCACCAACCAAATATCTGCTGTCTTTAAGAGACTCACCTAACACATAAGGACTCACATACACTTAAAGGAGTGATAAGAGCTATTCCATACAAACGGAAAGCAAACATGAGCAGGAGTAGCTATTCTTAGTTAGACAAAACAGACTTTAACAACAGTGAAAAAGACAAAAAGGGACATTATATAATGATAAAAGGATTAGTCCAACAGGAAAATCCTGAATGTAAATATAAATCACAATCCTAAATATATATGCACCTACCAATGGAGCTCTCAAATTCATAAACCAATAACTACAGGACTTAAGAAATGAGACAGATGGCAGCACAACAATAGTGGGATACTTCAACACTCCACTGACAGCACTAGACAGGTCGTGAAGATAGAACATCAACAAAGAAACAGTGGACCTAAACTACACCCTAGAATAAATGGATTTAACAGATATTTACAGAACATTCTACCCAACAACTGCAGAATATACATTCTTTTCATGAGCACATGGGACATTCTCCAAGATCACATACTAGGCCACAAAACAAGTCTCAATAAATTTAAGAAAAATCAAAATTATATCAAGTACTCTCTTAGACCACAGTAATATAAAATTGAAAATTCACTCCAGAAGGAACACTCAAAACTACGCAAATACATGGAAATTAAATAATCTGCTCCTGAATGATCTTTGGGTCAACAATGAAATCAAGATGGAAATTTAAAAAATTTTCAAACTGAACGATAATAATATAGCAACATTGATGCTAAGAGGCAAGTTCATAGCATTAAATGCCTACATCAAAAAGTCTGAAAGAGCACAAATAGACAATCCAGGCTCACACCTCAAGGAATTATAAAAACAAGAACAAACCAAACCCAAACCCAGCAGAAGAAAATAAATAACAATAATCAGAGCAAAACTAAATAAAATTAAACAAAAATGCAAAAGATAAATGAAACAAAAAGCTGGTTCTTCGACAAGATAAAATTGGTAGACCATTAGCAAGATTAACCAAGAAAAGGAGAGAGAAGTTTCAAATAAACTCAATTAGAAATAAAATAAGAACTATTACAACTGATACCACAGAAGTACAAAGGATAATTAAGGTCACTATGAACACCTTTATACACATAAACTAGAAAACCTAGAGGAGGTGGATAAGATCTTGGAAATATACAACCCACCTAGACTAAACCAGAAAGAAATAGAAATTCTGAACACACCAATAACAAGTAGTGAGATTGAAACTAATAAAAGTATTGCTAACAAAAAAAGTTCAAGACCAGATGAATTCATGGCTGAATTCTATCAGACATTCAAAGAAGAGTTGGCATCAATCCTACTGAAACTATTCCAAATGATAGAGAAAGAGGGAATGCTTCCTAAATTATTCGATGAAGCCAGTATTACCCTAATATGAAAACCAGGAAAGGACATAATAACGAAAAAAAAGAAAGAAAGAAAGAGAGAGAGAGAGAGAGAGAGAGAGAGAGAGAGAGAGAGAGAGAGAGAGAGAGAGAAATAAAGAGAGAAAGAAAGAAAGAAAAACCTATAGACCAATATCCCTGATTAACAGATGCAAAAATCCTCAACAAAGTACTAGTGAACCAAATCCAACAGCATATCAAAAACAATACACGATAATCAAGTGGGTTTCATACCAGGGATGCAGGGTTGGTTTAACTTACACAAGTCAATAAATGTGATACACCACATAAACAGAATTAAAAACAAAAACCACATAATCATAACAATAGATGCAGAAAAAGCATTTGACAAAATCCAGCATCCCTTTTTGATGAAAGCCCTCAGCAAAATTGGCATAGATGGGACATATCTTAAGGTTATAAAAGCCATCTATGAGAAACGCACAGCCAGCATTATACTGAATGGGAAAAAGTTGAAAGCATTCCCCCTGAGAACTGGAACAAGACAAGGGTGCCCACTTTTACCACTTTTATTCAACATACTACTGGAAGTCCTAGTCAGAGCATTCAGACAAGAGAAAGAAATAAAAGGCATCCAAATGGGTAAAGGGGAAGTCAACTGTCAATCTATAAATTCAATGCAATTCCCATCACTGTTTGCTGATGACACGATCGTTTATCTAGAAAACCCTAAAGACTCATCTAAAAAGCTCCTGGATCCGATAAATAAATTGAGCAAAGTTTCAGGATACAAAATCAAGGTACACAAATTAGTATCATTGCTATACAGTAGCAGTGACCAAGCTGATAATCAAATCAAGTACACAGACCATTTAACAACAGCTGCAAAGAATGAAACACTTAGGAAAACACCCAGTCAAAGAAGAAAAAGATCTCCACAAGGGAAACTACAAAACATCACTGAAAGAAATCATTGACAACACAAACAAATGGACACACATTCCATGCTCATGGATGGGTATAATCAACATTGTGAAAATGACCCTACTGCCAAAAGCAATCCATAAATTCAATGCAATTCCCATGAAATTCCATTATCATTCTTCGCAAAACTAGAAAAAAAATCCTAAAATTCCTATGGAACCAAAAAAGAGCCCACATAGCCAAAGCAAGTCTAAGCAAAAAGAACAAATCTGCAGGCATCACATTACTCAACCTCAGACTATACTACAAGGTTATAGTTATCAAAGCACCATGGTACTGGTATAAAACAGGCATGTAGAGCAATAGAACAAAATAGAGAACCCAGAAACAAGGCCCAGTACTTAGAGTCAACTAATCCTTGACAAAGCAAACAAAAATATAAAATGGGGAAAGTACACCCTATTCAACAAATGTTTGTGGGCTAAGTAGCAAACCACATGCAGAAGAATGAAACTGGATCCTCATTTCTCATCATAAACAAAACCAACTCACTTAGAAATAAGATCCGAAACCATAAAAATTCTAGAAGATAACACCAGAAAAACTCATCTAGACATTGGCTTAGGCAAAGAGTTCATGACCAAGAACCCAAAAGCAAATGCAACAAAAACAAAGAGAAATAGAAATAGATGGGACCTAATTAAACTAAAAAGCTTCCGCACAGCAGAAGAAATGATCAACAGAGTAAACAGACAACTCACAGAGTGGGAGAAAATATTTGCAAACTCTGCATCCAACAAAGGACTAATATCAAAAAGTCAGCAAGAAAAAAGCAAATAATCCCATGAAAAAATGGGCTAAGAACAGAATATTCTCAAAAGAAGATACACAAATGGCCAAAGAACATATGAAATAATGCTCAACATCACTTTTATCATGAAAATGCAAATCAGAATCACAATGTGATACCATCCTACTCCTATAAGAATGACCGTAATCAAAAAATCAAAAAATAATTGATGCTGGTGTGGATGTGGTGAAAAGGGATCACGTTTACTCTGCTGGTGAGAATGTAAACTAGTACAATTGCTATGGAAAACAGTATGGAGAATTTTTAAAGAATTAAGAGCAGAAATACCATTTGATCTTGTAATTTCACTACCAGATCTCCACCCTGAGGAAAATAAATCATTATATGAAAGACACTTACACATACATGTTTATAGCAGTACAATTTGCAACTGCAAAAATATGGAACCAACCTGAACGCCCATCAACCAGCAAGTGGAGAAAGGAAATGTGATGTGTGTGTGCGTGTGTGTGTGCATATCTCTGTGTGTGTGTACCATGGAATACTACTAAGCCATAAAAAGGAACAAAACAATGGCATTAGTATCAACCTGGATGGAGTTGGAGACCATTACTCTAAGTGAAGTAACTCAGGAATAAAAAACCAAACATTGTATGTTCTCACTTATAAGTGAGAACTACTCTACAAGGACACAAAGGCATAAGAACGCCTCTGGGGACTTGGGGGAAAGGGTGGGAGGGGAGTGAGGAATAAAAGTGTGCACTGCTCAGGTGATGGCTGCACCGAGATCTCAGAAATCATTACTAAAGAATGTAGCCATGTAACCAAACACCACCTGTTCCCCAAAAACTCCTGAAATAATTTAAAAAATTTAAAAAACCATGAAAATGTAGCAAACCCCAAATCTAATTATAAAATTACTTTCACACACATTTCTTCATTTACTTTTCTCAATAATATTCTGAGGTAGGTTTCATATTAAGAAATTGAGAGTTAGAGAATTTAAGTCCTGTATTAAAAGTTGTTAAAGTTGGTAAGCCCACGCACTGATTCCATTGCTCTTCCCAATCTCCCATCATGCTGCTACAATTTCCTTCATTCCAACAAGTGAATGGATGAGGATTACCTTTCAGAATTCAGAAAAGCAGTTGAAAAAACTTGTTTTGAATTTTGTCCATCCTCTGGGACACCATAACAATGAAACTTGGGTGTATGATTTTCAGATGAGGATGCATTTGAACCTGTGAGGAAGGGTAAGCACTGGCTCCTGGACCATGCTTCTCAAACGCTCATGCACAGATGGCTCTCCTGGGAGCTCATGAGAGTGCAGACTTGGATTTCACATTTTGAGGTGGGACCTGAGCTTCCACAGTGCTGATGCTGACGCTGACGCCGCTGGATTGTGGACCACACTTATACTTGTAGGGACATGATCACGTGCTATCTGTTTGCCTCCTCTGAACTTAGCGCTGGATTGTGGACCACACTTACACTTGTAGGGACATGATCACGTGCTATCTGTTTGCCTCCTCTGAACTTACCGCTGGATTGTGGACCACACTTATACTTGTAGGGACATGATCACGTGCTATCTGTTTGCCTCCTCTGAACTTACTGAGTTCATTTTTGGTTAAATGATAGGAAGAAAACGGCAAGAACAGTGTATCTGGGATAAAGGAATAAATGAACAGTTATGCAAAAAAAAAGAAAAAAACCAATCCAGAGATGATTTAAAGTGTGTGGGAAGATGTACATAGATCACGTGCAAATATGATGTCAATTTACATCAGGGACTTGAGCATCCATGGATTTGGGTATCCGTAGGGGCTGTGGAATCAATTACCCTACAACCCCTGCACAAGGGCCGACTCTATTTGAAATTTTCTCGAGTAAAAAGATCCTGTCATTCCCTCCCACCGTGTCAGGAAGCTGGCCAATTAAAGGGGCACAATTTAAAATATGCCAGCATTCCCCTCCAACCAAATATTTGGGGCAGTGCCGTGGGGAGAGCACAGGAGGAGGCCGGGCTCTGAGACGCTGTCCTAGAGCTGGGTCGATGCCTCTTTTGTGTCACGAAGAAAGGGTCTTTCACGGAAAACCTCTGTTTTAGAACAGAAAAAAACAGCAAGACTCCGTCTCAGCAAATAATAAATAAATAAATAAATAAATAGAAAATAATGACCTTGACCTTTTCTTCCCTGCAGGCTGTGGCCTCACTCCAGAGGAGTCCAGGGCTCAGGTGGCCCCAGTGCCTGTGATTGGGGTTCACTCTCAAATCTGTTCTTTGTTATCTCTTCCTCCTCTGTTGCTTTTGCCCTCAGACCAGCTCGCCTTCGACCACCAGCCATAAATAGGACACGGTGTTTCCTTTTTCACAGCCCCTAGGAGAAAGGCTTTGTCTCCCAGTCATGGAATAGCAGGCCCTCCTTCCAGCTGTATTGGGCCGGTTTATGTGGGCCACTTTATATCAACAGCATGAGAGAAAGCCATTCCCTGATTGGGCAAAGTCCAGATTCATGAGTCAGTCAGTGGGAAGAGGAGGTGGGATCCTCAGGGAGGGCCTGGGCTTAGGAGAACCAGGCCTGGAGCTGGGGCAGGGCCGTCTTCCCCAGACAACAGGTGAGGGCAGAGCCTGGGCATACTAGGATTTTATACAGGATAGTAACACAGTACATTTTATACAGTCCAGTAATTACCACAGTAGTAATTAGAGAATGATCTAGGAATTGTAAATAACTACGATACACAGAGATAAACTGTGGGGTGGGAGGGAGAAACTCAGAAGTCCTGACCTCCAAGGGCTTGCCGTGTAGGTGAGAACACAGAACACAGGCTGAGCCAGTGAGTGGGGAGTGGGTGACCGGTCCTGCGCACAAGAGGGACCCATGCAGCCCAGGCCTCTCAGATGGACTCACCGGTGCATCCAACCCATCGCAGGCTCACTCGAGCTAAACTGAAAAAATGTTCGTAGCCTTTGGAATAACTTGTGTTTGCTTTTTAAAGTCTTGCAGTTGAAATACTTGTGGCATACTTGACAGGCAATGTTGTGGTTTAAAGTTGAAATGTGAAGTTGGTTTTAGACTTGTGAGTTTAGGCTGATAAGTATATAGGAATGTTATGAAGTTTGTAAATCAGCATCGCAATACCTCAGAGAACATTGATTCTCTACAGTTTTAACTCTGGTTTATTAGGTTTAAAGGGGCTGTTGGAGAACTGTGTTAGTTTTCCATTGCTGCTGTTATAAATTACCACAAACATAGTGGCTTAAAGCAACAGAAATGTACGATCTTCCAATGCTGTAGTTCAGAATTCTGGCCTGAGTCTCAGTGGGCCACAGTCCAGGTGCTGGGAGGACTGCGTTCCTTCCTGGGGCTCCAGGAGACACTGCTTCCTCGTCTCCCGCAGTGTCCAGAGGCCACTCCAGTTGGCCGTCCAGTGGTCCCCTCCTGCCGACTGCAGACCCACCTGGATAACAGAGTCCTCTGTCTATGTTATGATCAGTGGTTTAGCTAACTCAGCTCCCTCCACCACCTTGATTCCCCACTTCCATACAAACCAACATGTCTACAGGTTCTGGGGATTAAGGTATAGTCCATTTTGGGGAGGTCATTATTCTGCCTATCATGGGTGCTCAGAAAATTTTTCCTGCAAGGTTTATAAGATGCAGAAAAAGTCATGTGAATTGGGGTTGATTTCCCAGTGCGGCCATGCTTGCATCTCCAAAGTAGACCCTCCGTGGCGGCCTACTGCTTCTTTAGTGTATTCCCGGGTTGCGTTTGCTACTATTTTACTTACGGTGTTTCCACCGATAATCATGAAGAAGACAAGTTTATTGTTTCATGTGTGCCTTCTTGGAACAGGGTGTCTTATTTGCTGAATAAAAATAAATGTGAAGCGATGTCTTTTTTACGGACCTAGAGGCATTGGAATTACCTGTTGCTTGAACTGAAGGTTTCATCAGATTTCACAGGAATCATCTGGACCTTAGTGGGAGGGTTCAGACGTTTAGTAACATTCCCAATTGTTTCATGTAACTTCTCTGTTTAGATGTTATCTTTCCTCTGAGGTCAGGGGTGTGTATGTGTATACACACACACGCACTCTTTCTAATGTTAAACCATCTGTGAATTCCTGGACTATAATAATTTTCACGTGGTCTTTTATGTTTTTACGTGTATTGACTGAATTCGTTTTGCCAATACTTTGCTTCGTTGTTTTTGCATCTATGTTCATAAGTGACAGATCTCAAATTTGCTGTTAAGCTTTGATAACCATAGTTTTGATTTCAAACCTTTCTAAGATGGGAAATGTTTTTTACTTTTCTATTATCTATAACTGTGCTGGCCAGTATAGTGGCCACTAGCCATAGGTGGCTATTAAAAGCCTGAGTAGTAAGTATTGAAACATGCTGTGTGTGATACACACCAGATTTTGAAGACCTAACATACAACATAACAATGTAAAACCTCTCAATAACTTAGGTTTTGAAATTGTATATATATACACACTATATATACAAATATATGTACACTATACATTATTTTATATATATTGACTGAAATAAAATTTCCGATTATAATTAAGAACAGATACATAGTCAGTTAAAAAGAACTTTTCTCCACACACTCTCTGTTTCTTGTGTGGAAGTTCTCTCTCTCTTCTCCTTTGCTTTCCTCTTTCTCTACCTAAAGAAATTCACTTTCTGCAAAACCAAAACAAAACAGACAGTAAAACGGCACTTTTCAAAGTGGGACATTTAAAACACTCCCCTGGAGCCAGGAAAGGAATGAAGGCACGAAGTGGGCGGGTGGGAAGGGCTTTGGGGTCTGACGGTCGCTGGAGCCCGTTTCTGTTCCCTCCATAAACTGGCTCATGGTACTACCGTTGTTCTCTGGGTCTGATCACAGTTCTTAGGAACAAAAAGATAGTGGGTGGTGTCTCCACCCTAAAAGAAAGCCCTTACCATGCGCCCTGTCTTGGGCTCTCAAAGCAGCCTGTGATGGACCTCAGGTCACTAACTGGAGTAAAAACAGGATATCAATGCAACGGGAATGGAACAATTCTGCTCCCCTGCATTTGCTCCGCAGGGCGTGTGCACTGCTTGGGTTCTGCCCGGCTCTCCTGGTGTGGAAGGAGCCAGGCGGCTGATTTTATGACTGTGTTAAACCAATTAGTCATCTCCCGCTCAGGAGAAGAGCAAGCATAAGGCGAGGAAAGCAAACAAAATCTAGAATAAACAGATCACTTTATTAGACATTTTATGGATAGCCATTAATTTCTTGCTAGATAATCAAATGGTGAAGGGTTTTCTGTTTATCCTGACAGCATGATTTCGAACTGATATCATCCTCTCGGTGCAAATGTAGTTATTCCAATCCTCGTGGAATGTCCCAGGCCAATAAGTAAATAAAGACACAAGAGGAAAGATAAGATGAAAACCCACTTCCTAGGGTGGGTGCCACTTTGATGTCTATGCTTTTTGTGAGATGTCGATGGCAATGATGGTTCTCTCCTGTCAACTCAACGGTCTTTGCAGCAAAGCTTGTTGCTTCCTCACTCTGTAATTAAAAGCACCGGCATCAGTGTCTGGCTCTCACAGGCCACAGGATGGAAGCAGGGAGAGAGAGTCTTAAGCAACATTTAGGGCAACTAGCAGGGTAAGCAGAGAGCCTGGACCGGGACTGCGAGCTCGGATTTGTTTCTGGTCAGTTTTGAAATCTCTGACAGCCATAGAGTGGGGGTCACTTGTGAAACTATGTTGAGAAGCACTGAAACTCTCTGTCCAAGACTCCCAACATCAGAGGATGAGAAAGTTCCTGAAATACCCGCTCTAAGACATGCTTTTGAACCAGGATCTCAGACCCTCGGTTACTTCAAAGTCATCTGGAAGGGATAACCAACCACCAATGACCCACCCGCTGACACCTGAGCTTCAGTCACTTTATAACTCTGAGCACAGGACTAAGTCCCAGGACAGGCTGAGTGCTTTGAGTTTAGGCTGGAGTCAGGGAGAGTTGGTGTTGGGTGCTCAGATGTGAAGTCCTGGTGTGCGAGTGCAGCAGAGACCTCCCTTGCCTGCCCTAGGCCCTTGCCCCAGATCCCGCTCTGCCTTGGGGACGGAAAGCTCCTGTCCAAGCGCAGCCTCTGTGAGTCCTGAGTGCACGTGTAGAGCTGGCACAGAGGGAGATGACATGGAGAAAGGAGAGAGAGTGGGGGCCATACGCTCAAGCTTCCTCGCCTTTCTAAGCCTTTTCTACAGAGGAGGCTCTCGGACAGGCGAGAAGGAGTGCATCGTGTGAAAATATTGAGGGTCATATTCTGAGAGCCAGTGCAAGGGCCTGGACCTGAGCAAGTGTCGTGCGTTGAATAACACAGAAGGTAGAGGGGAGGAGAGGAAGCAGGGGAGGGTGGCAGGGGTCAGATTGCATCTGCAGCTTTGGAGGCCATGGAGAAGAATCAAATCCAGTAAGAAGAATGCACTGGAGGGTCTTAAGTGGAAGGAACAGTATTATTTAACTTGTGCTCATAAGAGATCACTCTGGGTAATGGAGAGATAGTGAAATAGACAAGAGGGAAGACAGGAAGCAGAATGACCACTGAGAAGTGAAGAAATAGCCATGAGGATGGAGGAGAGGGCCGCAGGGGTCTAGGCAGCAGGGACAGCATAGCCGTGAGGATGGAGGAGAGGGCCGGAGGGGTCTAGGCAGCAGGGTCAGCATAGCTGTGAGGATGGAGGAGAGGGCCGCAGGGGTCTAGGCAGCAGGGTCAGCATAGCCGTGAGGATGGAGGAGAGGGCCGGAGGGGTCTAGGCAGCAGGGTCAGCATAGCCGTGAGGATGGAGGAGA
>CAUYOR010020096.1:0-12144 GCA_963573925.1 Callimico goeldii
TGTTGAATATTGACCTGCTTTGCTAGTTGAGGAAAATTTTCCTGAATAATATGCTGAAGGGTATTTTCCAGCTTGGATTCATTCTCTCCGTCACATTCAGGTACACCTATCAAACATAAATTTGGTCTTTTCACGTAGTCCCACATTTCTTGGAGACTTTGCTCATTCCTTTTTATCCTTTTTTCTCTTACCTTTTCTTCATGTTTTATTTCATTAAGTTGAACTTTGACCTCAGATATCCCTTCTTCTGCTTGAACAATTCGAGTGTTTAAACCTGTGCATGCTTCTTGGAGTTCCTGTATTGTATTCTTCAGTTCCATTAATTCACTCATACTCCTCTCTAAGTTGTCTATTCTCAATAGGATTTCATCACACCTTTTTTCAAAGTTTCTAGTTTCTTTACATTGGGCTACAACATGTTCTTTTAACTCACCAAAGTTTGTTATAATCCATTCCCTGAAGCGTGCTTCTGTTACTGGGATGTGCTCGTTCTTCATCAAGCCTTGTTCCATTGTTGATGTGGAACTGTGATCATCTTTAGAGGGAGAGGCGTTCTGACTTTGAGTATTCTATGCTTTTTTGCACTGGTTTCTTCCCGTCATTGTAAATTTATCCTCCTGTCGACTTTGAAATTACCAACTTTCAGATTAGGTCACTTGAGTGGATGTCCAAGTTGTTAGTTCCCGGGGCCAGAACAGCGGCATTAAGACTGATGGTGCTTTTCTGCCCAGGATTCTCCTGTCTGGCTTCCTTCTTGTGTCTGTAGTAGGCGACTCTGCCTTCCCGGGGCTCCAAACCTCGGTCAGAAGGGGAACCAGTCTCGTTTACTCTGCACCGAGAACTGCCGCGCCGAGGTGCCATCACAGCTGCTGCGCCAGCCTCAGGAGTCGTGCTGGGGAGCCATGTTGGTCCTCCAAACCTCGGTCAGAAGGGGAGCTGGCCCTGTTTACTCTGCTCCGAGAGCGCCGCGCCGAGGTGCCGGCGAAACCGCTGCGCCGGCCACGAGAGTCGCACTGGCGACCCATGTGACTCCTCCACTGGGGCTCTTCTGCTCCATGAGCAACCAGAATTTGTCTGAAAGTGTGGCATCTTCTAGTTCTCCACGCCTTCCCTGAGAGCTGCAATCCCGAGATGTTAGCGATCGGCCATCTTGGATCTGCCTCAGCATTATCTATTAATTGCTTTGAGGAGTATGGCCATTTAACAATATCGATTCTTCCTATCCATGAGCATGTAATGTTTTCCCATTTGTTTGCGTCATCTGATTTATTTATGCAGTGGTTTATAGTTCTACTTGTAAAGATCTTTCAACTCTCTGGTTAGCTTTATTTCTAGGTATTTTATTCTTTTTGTGGCAATTGTGAATGGGATTACATTCCTGATTTGGCTTGTAACTTGACTGTTGTTGGTGTATAGGAATGCTAGTGATTTTTGCACAGTGACTGTGTAACCTGTGACTTTGCTGAAGTTGTTTATTGACTTAAGAAACTTTCAGGCTGAGACTGAGGCTATGGGGTTTTCTAGATATAGTACAGTGCAAACAGGCAAAGTATGACTTCTTCTCTTCGTATTTGGAAGCCCTTTATTTCTTTCTCTTGCCTGATTACCCTGACCAAGACTTCTAATACTGTATTGAGTGTGGCAAGAGAAGGCATCCTTGTCTTCTCCCAGTTTTCAAGGGGAATGCTTCCAGTTTTTGCCCATTCTGTACAAGGTTAGCTGTGAGTTTGTCATGGATGGCTCTTATCATTTTGAGGTATGTTCCTTCAATACCTAGTTTATTGAAAGTTTTTAACATGAAGGAATGCTGAATTTTATCAAAAGCATTTTCTGCATCTATTGAGATAATCATGTAGTTTTTGTCCTTTAGTTCTGTTTATGTGATGAATCAATCATGTTTATTCCTTTGTATATGTTAAACCAACCTTATATCCCAGAGATAAAGCCTACTTGATCGTGGTGAATAGCTTTTTAATGTGGTGCTGGATTTGGTTTGCCAGTATTTTGTTGAGGATTTTTGCACTGATATTCATCAAAAATAATGACCTGAAGTTTTCCTTGTTGTTTTGCCTTGTTGTTTGGTATAAGGATGATGCTGGCCTCATAAAATGAGTTACAGAAGAGTCCTTCCTCCTCAATTTTTTGAAATAGTTTCAGTAGGAATGGTACTAGCTCTTCTTTGTACATCTGTAGAATTTAGCTGTGAATCTATCTGATCCCGGGCTTTTCTTAGTGGGGGAGGTAGGGTAGGCTATTTATTACAGCCTCAATTTCAGGACCTGCTACTGGTCTGTTCACAAATTCTTCCTGGTTCAGTCTTGGGTGGGTATATGTTGAGGGGACTTAAGTTTTATTTTCATTTGGGTAAATTTAAAAATTGGCAATAGAATAATGCTGGACTCACAGAATTAGTTAGAAGTATCCCTCTACCTCTGTCTTCTAGAAGAGATTGTAGAGAAGTGGTATAATTTATTCTGTAAATGTCTGGTAAAATTCAACAATGAAACCATCTGGTCCTGGTGCTTTCTATTTTGGAAGGTTATTAATTGTTGATTCCGTTTCTTGAAAAGATATATACTTACTCAGTCTATTCTTCCCAATTGTTTTGCAAGTTTGTATCTTTTCTTCCTTCCTCCCCCTCTACTCTCTCTGGCATTCCCGAGCAAGAAGAGAACTCTAAAAGTTTGGAAAACTTGTTTGAGGGAATAATCCAGGAAAACTTCCCCAGGCTTACTAGAGATCTAGACATCCAAATACAAGAAGCTCAAAGAACACCTGGGAAATTCATTGCAAAAGATCATCATGGAGACACATAGTTATCAGATTACCTAAAGTCAAGACAAAGGAAACAATCTTTTTTTTTTTTAATTTTTTTTATTATACTTTAAGTTCTGGAGTACATGTGCAGAGCGTGCAGGTTTGTCACATAGGTATACATGTGCCTTGTTGGTTTGCTGCATCCATCACCCCATCATCTACATTAGGTATTTCTCCTAATGCTATCCCTCCCCTAGCCCCCCGCCCCCCAACAGGCCCTGGTGTGTGTGATGTTCCCCTCCCTGTGTCCATGTGTTCTCATTGTTCAACACCCACTTATGAGTGAGAACATATGTGTCTGGTTTTCTGTTCTTGTGTGACAAGCAATCTTAAGAGCTGTGAGGCAAACACATCAAGTAACCTGTAAAAGAAAATCTATCAAATTAACAGCAGATAACTCAGCAGAAAATTCTATTAGACAGAAGGAATTGGGCCAAGAAGTCTGTATCCAGCAAAACTGAGCTTCATAAATGCAGGAGAAATAAAGTATTTTTCAGACAAACAAATGCTGAGAGAATGTGCCACTACCAAGCCAGCACTACAAGAAATGCTATAAGGAGTTCTAAATCTTAAAACATTCAAATACACCCAAACACAACTTTCTTAAAGCCTAAACCTCACAGGGCCTATAAAACAATAACACAATTTTTTTAAAGGCCATGATATTCAGGCAACAATAGCATGAGAAACAGAATAACACCTCATATCTCAGTATTAACACTGAATATTAATGGCCTAAATGCTCCATGTACAAGATACAGAATGGCAGAACAACTAAAAATCCACCAAGTATCTGTTGTCTTCAAGAGAACTCACCCAACACATAAGGATTCACAAAAAATTTAAGAAAAGGGCGTGGAAAAAGATATTCCATGCAAATGAAAACCAAAAGTAAGCAGGAGTAGCTACTCATATATCAACAAAACAGACAGATCGTATACCTAGAAAACCCTAAAGACTCGTTCAAAAAGCTCCTAGATCTGATAAACGAATTCAGTAAATTTCCAGGATACAAAATCAATGTACATAAATCAGTAGCACTGCAACATACTAACAGTGACCAAGCTGAGAATCATATCAAGAACTCAACCCCTTTTACAACAGCTGCAAAAAATAAACACATATATACATACATACATACTTAAGAATATATCTAATCAAGGAGATGAAAGGTCTCTACTAGGAAAACTACAAAACACTGTTGAAAGAAATCATAGATGACATGAACAAATGGAAACACATCCTATCCTGATGGATGGGTAGAATGAATATTGCGAAAATAACCGTACTGCCAAAAGCAATCTATAAATTCAGTGCAATTCCCATCAAAACACCATCAACATTCTTCACAGAACTAGAAAAAAAGAATCCTAAAATTCATAGGGAATCAAAAAAGAATTCACATAGCCAAAGCAAGACAATGCAAAGAGAACAAATCCAGAGGCATCAAATTACCCAACTTCAAACTGTACTACGAGGCTATAGTTAACAAAACAGAATAATACTGGTATAAAAATAGGCATGTAGACCAATGGAATCCAGAAATAAAGCCAAATACTTACAGCCAACTTATCTTCAATAAAACAAACAAAAACAAAGTGGGTAAAGGACATGCTAGTCAACAAATGGCGCTGGGATAATTGACAAACAACATATAGAAGAATGAAACTGATCCTCAGATCTCTCACCTTACACAGAAGTCAACTTGAGATGCATCAAAGACTTAAATCGAAGACCCAAAACCATAAAAATTCTAGAAGATAACATCAGAAAAACTCTTCTAGACATTAGCCTAGGCAAAGAGTTCATGATCAAGTACCCAAAAGTAAATGCAACAAAAACAAAGATAAATAGATGGGATGTAAACTAAAAATTTCTGCACAAAGAAATAATCAGGAGAGTAAACAGGAAACCCACAGAGTAGGAGAACATATTTTCAAACTATGCAACCAACAAAGCACTAATATGCAGAATCTACAAGGAAATCAAACAAATCACCAAGAAAAAACAAATAATCCCATCAAAAAGTGGGCTAAGGGCAAGAATAGACAATTCTCAAAAGCAGATATACAAATGGCCAGCAAACATATGAAAAAATGGTCAACATCTCAAATTGTCAGGGAAATGCAAATCAAAACCACAATGCAATACCACCTTGCTCCTGAAAGAATAACCATAATTAAAAATTAAAAAAAAATTTTTTGGTGTGGATGTGGTGAAAAGAGAACACTTTATACTGCTAGTGGAAATGTAAACTAGTATAACCACTATGGAGATTCTTTAAAGAACTAAAACTGTGATTTGATCCAGCAATCCCAGTACTGGGTATCTACCCAGAAGAAAAGAAGTCATTATATAAAAAAGAAACTTGCACACACATTTATAGCAGCACAATTTGCCATTGCAAAAATATGAAACCAGCCTATATGTCCATTACCAACAAGTGGATAAAGAAAATATGGTGTGTGTGTGTGTGTGTATGAGAGAGATTTCTCTTGGGTGTGGGGGCATATGTAGGGCATGGTTTTGAGATGAAACTCTTCTACCTCAGATCATCAGGCATTAGTCTCATAAACAGCAGGCAACCTAGATCTCTTGCATTCACAGTTCACAATAGGGTTTGCGCTCCTGTGAGAATCTAATACCACTGCTGATCAGGCAGGAGGCAGAGCTCAGGTGGTAAATGCTCACTTGCCTGCTGTTCATTTCATCTCCTACTGTGTGGCCCAGTTCCTAACAGGTGATGGAGTGACACCTAATGGATGTCCTATTAGGAACCAGTCTGTGGCCCAGGGATCAGGGACCCCTGGGTTATAAGACAGTACTTGCAAGCCTCATGGTAACTTCAAATCCAAAAACATACAACAGATACGCAAAAGATGAGAAGAAATTAACTCATACCACCAGAGAAAATCACTTTCACTAATGGGAATACAGGAAGGAAGGAAAAGAAGACCACAAAACTATAGTCCTAAACTATTGATAATAACACTGAACATAAACAGACTAAACTCTCCAAGGAGAAGACGTAGAGTGGCTGAATAGATTTTAAAAGACCCAATGATTGTTTGCCTACAAGAAACCTAATTCACCTATAAAGACACACAGGTAGAAAATAAAGAGATGGAAAAAGATATTCCATGCCAATGGAAACAATGCAGAGCAAAAGTAGCTGTATTTATATCAGGCAAAATAGATTTCAAGACAAAATTATAAGAAGACACAAAGGTTATTATATAATGATAAAGGAGTCAATTCAGCAAGAGGATATAAAATTATAAATATATATGCACCCAGCACAGAAGCACCTACATATATGAAGTGAATATTATTAGAGCTGAAGAAATAGACCCCAAAACAATAATAGCTGTAGGCTGGGCATGGCGGCTCACTCCTGCAATCCCAGCACATGGGGAGGCTGAGGTGGGCAGATTGCTTGAATCTAAGCGATGGAGACCATCCTGGGCAACACAGCAAAACCCCATGTCTACAAAAAGTACAAAATCTAGTTGGGCATGGTGGTGCACACCTGTAGTCTCAACTACTCAGGAGGATGAGGTGGGAAGCTCATTGGAGCCCGAGAGGTGGAGGCTGCAGTGAACCAAGATCTTGCCACCACACTCCAGCCTGGGTGACATCGTGAGACTCCATCACAAAAAGTAAAAACTAAAAAAACTATAGACCTCAATACTTACTTTCAGTATCGGACAAATATTTCAGACAGAAAATCAACGAAGAGGCCAGGCATGGTGGCTCATGCTTATAAGCCGAGCACTTTGGGAGGCTGAGGCAGGCAGATCACTTGAGGTCAGGAGTTCGAGGCCAGCCTGGCCAACATGGTGAAACCTCATCTCTACTAAAAATACAAAATAATTAACCAGGCATGGTGACACATACCTGTGCCTGTAATCCCAACTACTCATGAGCCTGAGGTAGGAGAATTGCTTGAACCCAGGAGGCAGAGGCTGTAGAGAGCCAAGATCATGCCACTGCACTGCAGCCTAGGTGACAGAGCAAGTCTCTGACTCAAAAAAAAAAAAAAAATCAAATTTAATCTGTGCTATAGACCAAATTAACCTAACAAAACACTCCTTCCAATGTCTACAGAAAATGCATTCTTTGCCTCTCAGGACATGAAGTATTTTCAAGGACAGACCATATTTCACAAAACAAGTCTTAAAACAGTTTTAAAAAAACTGGAATAATATGAAGCATCTTCTCCAACCTCAATGGAATAAAACTAGAAATCAGTAACAACAAAAATTCTGGAAACTACAGAAATACATGGAAATTAAGAAACATGCTTCTGAATGACCAGTGGGTAACTGAAGATATTGAGAAAAAAACTGAAAAATTTCTTGACACAAATGATAATGGAAACACAACATCCCAAAATCTAGGGGGCAAGCAAATGCAGTATTGAGGGAAGTTCATACCTGTAAGTGCCTACATCAAAAAAGAAGAAAAATGTAAAATAAACCACCTAATGATGCATCTTAATCAAAAAAGAACAAAGCAAACCCATATTCAGAAGAAAAGAAATAATAAAGATTGGAACAGAAATAAATAAACGTGAAATAAGGAAAACAATATAAGTGATCAACAAAACAAAAAGTTGATGTTTTGAAAAGGTAAACAAAATTGGCAAACCTTTAGCCAGACTAAAAAAAAAGAGAGAGATGACCCAAAGAAATAAAATTAGAGATACAAAAGAAGACATTACAAATGATACCACAGAAATTCAAAGGATCATTGGTGGCTACTAGGAATATCTATGTGCCAATAAATTGAAAAATCTAGTAGAAATGGATAACTTCCTAGAGACATACAACTACCAAGATTGAACCATGAAGAAATCCAAAACCTGAAGCAATCAATAACAAGTAATGAGACTGAAAGCATAGTAAAGTCTCCAGGCAAAGAGAAGCCTGGGTCCCAATGGCTTCGCTGCTGAATTCTCCCAAACATTTAAAGAACTAACACCAATCCTACTGAAACTACTCTGAAAAACAGAGGTGGGAATATTTCCAAACTCAGTCTATGAGGCTAGTATTACCCAGATATGAAAACCAAAGATACATCAAAAAAAGAAAACCATAGAACATCTCTGATGAATACTGACAGAAAAATCCTCAACAAAATACTACCAAAGCAAATCCAATACATTAAAAAGATCATTCATCATGCCCAAGTGGGATTTATCCCAAGGAAGCAAGGATGATTGAACATATGCAAATAAATGAACGTCATACATCATACCAACAGAATGAAAGGCGAAACTCATATTATCATTTCAACTGATGCTGAAAATTGTTTTACAAAATTCAACATCCCTTCATGATAAAAAGCCTCAAAAAACTGGGGATAGAAGAAACTTACTTCAACATAATAACCATGTATGACAGAACCATATCTAGTATCACACTGAATGGGGAAAAACCGAAAGCCTTTCCTCTAAGATCAAGAACATGACAAGGATACCCATTTCACTACTATTATTCAACGTAGTACTGGAAGTCTTCACTCGAGCAATCAGACAAGACAACAATCTGAAGAAGAAATCAAGAAAGTAACCTCATTTACAATAGCTACAAATAAAATTAAGTACCTAGGAATTAACCAAAGAAGTGAAAGATACCTGCAATGAAAACTATAAAACACTGATGCAAGAAAATTGAAGACACACAAAAAAGGGAAAGATGTTTCATGTTTATGAATTGGAAGACTCAACATTGTTAAAATGACCGCACTACCTAAAGGAATCTACAGATTTAATGCAATCCTTATCAAACTACTAATGGCATTCTTCATAGAAACAGAAAAGGCAATCCTAAAATTTATATGAAACACAAAGACCCAGAATAGCCAACACAATCCTAAGCAAAAAGAATAAAACTAGAAGAATCACAGTACATGACTTTAAATTACACTAAAGAGCTACAGTAACCAAAATGACACGGTACTGGCATAAACACAGACACAAAGATCAGTGAAACAGAATAGAGAACCCAGACATAAAGTCATACATCTGCAGTGAACTTATTTTTGACAAAGGTGTCAAGGAAATACACTGGGGAAAAGACAGTCTCTTCAATAAATGGTGCTGGGAAAATCAAATATCCATATGCAAAAGAGTGAAACTAGATCCCTATCTCTCACCATATACAAGAATCAAATCAAAATTGATGATTAAAGACTTAACTCTAATCCCTCAAGCTATGAAACAACTGAAAGAAAACATTGGAGAAACTCTACAGAACACTGGAATAGGCAAAAAATTCTTGAGTAATATATATAAAGAGAGCCAATATTTTCACCAGTAACAACCTGGAACTCAAATATGAGAATAAGATAATCCCTGGAGCCATAGAGAAGTTAAAAAAAAAAAAAAAGAAGAAAAAAGAAAACAACTCTGAACAGATGGTAAGGGAATCAGACTTCCGCATCTGTGACACCCCTCCCCCTCCATGCTGCCTGGCACCAAGCAGAAAATCTCCCCCCCAACTCACATTTCTATATTAGAACAGGTAAGACTGAGGTGGTCAGCCAGATTCCCCAACATCTTGAGTTCTCAAGCAGGGGACCTGTCACCACCTTAATCCATGGGAAGCATCGTGACTGCCTAAAGGGAGACATATTCCTGAGGACAGACAGAAACAAAGACAGGAGATGGGACTATCATCCTCAACCCTGAAAAAATCTGAGTGGCTGCTCAGCAGAGGGAGTATGTTCCTCAGGTCTCTGGGGCACAAACCTCTAGCTAGCCTTAACACAATGCCAGCCTAATCCCTTTGGGACCTCTCACCTTCAGAGTGGGCATCACTCCGATCATTTACCAGAGCTGAGGTCAACCCAAGCTTAAGGTACCTCCTAGAGCTGAAAAGAGGCAGTGACCTAAACATAAAGTTCATTAAGCAAATATATCCAATAGAAGCCAGAACAAGATGGACAGAAAAAAACTAGAATATTCTGTAAATAACTATCCTTCAATGCTAAGACATAAAATACACCCACAAGAAACAATAGCAAACAGGGAACCATAACCTCCACAAAAGGACAAAACAAAAATCCTGCAAGCAATCCTAAAAAGAAGGCAATTTGTGAGTTCTCTAACCACAAATTCAAAATAGTAGTTATAAGGAAAGTCAGTGACCTCCAAGATAACACAACTCAAAAATTTATCAAAGAAATTTTAAAAAGAAATTAGACTGGGCACAGTGGTTCATGTTTGTAATCCCAACACTTTGGGAGGCCAAGGCAGGCGGATCACTTGACGCCAGGAGTTCAAGACCAGCCAGGCCAATATGGTGAAACCCCGTATCTACTAAAATGCCAAACATTAGCTGGGCATGGAAGCACATGCCTGTGTTCCCAGCTACTCGGGAGGTTGAGGCAGGAGAATCACTTTTAACCGGAAAGGTGGGGCTGCAGTGAGCCAAGATCACACCACTGCACTCCAGCCTTGGTGACAGAGTGATACCCTGTCTTAAAAAAAAAAAAAAAAAGAACAAGAAAGAAATTTTAAAAAGAAATTGAAACAATTTTTTAAAATCAAACAGTGACTAGGTATGGTATAATCCTGGCCCTTTGGGAAACCAACGCAGGAGAACTGCTTGAACCCAGGAGTTCAAGACCAGCCTGGGAAACATAGGAAGACCCCATTTCTACAAAATAATTCAAAAAATCAGCCAGGCATGGTGGCACAAGCCTGTGGTTCCATGTATTCAGGAGGCTGAAATGGGAGAATCACTTGATCCTAGGCGATAAAGGTTGAAATGAGCCATGATTGTGCCACTGCAGTCCAGCCTGAGCAATATGGCATCTTTGTTGGCTGAGTAGCATAGCAGAGTTTATTTCATTCCTCCTGCTTGCTTTAGGTTTATTTTGTTCTTTTTCTAGTTCTTTGAGTTAGGAACCTATATTTGACTTTTCTTGTTTTCTGATATAACCGTTTAGTGCTATGAGTTTGTCTCTCAACACTGGCTTAGTTGTGTCTCATAAATTCTGATATGTTCTGCTTTTGTTGTCATTCAACTATATGAGTTTTTTAAATATCCTTTGAGATTTCTTCTTTAACCCATGAATTACTTAGTAGTATACTGTTTGTTTCTAGGTATTTGGAGTTTTCTATTATCTTTGTCACTGATTAATAATTTGATTCATCTACGATCAGAGAACACACCCAGTATGACTTCAATACTTTCAAAATCGTTGAGGTTTGTTTTTTGGCCCTGGAAATGGTCTGTCTTGTACAAGTTCCATAGGCACTGAAAAAGAATGTGTAGTGTGCTGTTGTTGGATAGAGTGTTCTATAAAAGTCAGTTACATTTTGTGGACTGACAGGATTCTGGAGTTCTTTATTGTTGCTGATTTTCTGTGTTATATCAGTGTTTGAGAAGGAGTGTTGAAGTCTCCAACTGCAACTGCCTATTTCTCCTTTCACTTTCAATCAGCTTTTACTTCATATATTTTACAGCTCTGATGTCTGGTATATACATTTGTAGGATTGCTATGTCTCGCCCTTTTGTCATTATCTAATGTCCTCTCTGTCTCTCATTAACTTTCTTTGGTATGAAGCATACTTTATCTTGTATTAATACAGTCACTCCTGTGTTCTTTGATTAACGTTTGCATATGTCATTTCCACCCTCTTACTATATGTATATATATAGTACTATATATATATGTATACACACACACACACACACATACATATCATTATATTATGTTTGAAGTTTCTCATAAATACTATAAAATTGGGTCATATATTTAATCCAATATCAATCTCTGTTTTTTTTAACTGGTATATTTATAATGTGTTAGGTGTTAAGTTTGCATGTTATTTTTTACATTCTGTTTGTTCTCTTTGTTTCTGTTTTCCTGCTTTTTTGTGGGTCATCTGAACATTTTTTAGAATTCTGTTTCGGTTTATCTATAGTATTTTTTGTTTGTTTGTTTGAGGTGGAGTCTCACTCCGTTGCCCCAGCTGGAGTACAGTGGCACGATCTGAGCTCACTATTACCTCCGCCTCCCAGGTTCAAGAGATTCTCATGCCTCACCCTCCCAAGTAGCTGGGACTACAAGCATGCACCACCATGCTGTTTAATTTTTGGGTTTTTTTGGGGTTTTTTTGTATTTTTTGAGACGGAGTTTCACTTTTGTTACCCAGGCTGGAGGGCAATGGCACGATCTCGGCTCACCGCAACCTCCGCCTCCTGGGTTCAGGCAATTCTCCTGCCTCAGCCTCCTGAGTAGCTAGGATTACAGGCACGTGCCACCATGCCCAGCTAATTTTTTGTATTTTTAGTAGAGACGGGGTTTCACCAT